>JAQFXL010001272.1:0-12894 GCA_034693445.1 Edwardzetes edwardsi | reverse complement strand
AGAGAGAGAGAGAGAGAGAGAGAGAGAGAGAGAGAGAGAGAGAGAGAGAGAAGGCTTCACTTCTGATATGAAGTTTGAGAAAAAAATAAAGCCTTCATATAATGTATTGAAGTTTAATATAAAATAGAGTTGACTTACACTCGATATGAGACATAAATAAAAAAAAATTTTATGTAAAATATTAGAAATGTTTCGCTGTATATTAACTTATATTCCTGAGAGGAATACCTCAATAATTTTCATCAAACAAGTGATACAATATGGGGTTCAGTAGATATGCCCTCAGATATAAACTTTTCATTTAATTTGGTCTCGATTCATTTCGTTTCACAAATTCTTTCTTCAATTTTCTTGCAATTCTTTGAATTTATTTTCTTTTTATACGATTTACAACTCAGGAAAATAGCTGTTAGTCTCATCCGACATCTCTTTTTGCAATCATTTTCCATCACTTTTGTATCGCTCTTTTCAAAGACAAAGCAATTTCTCGTCTTTTTTATTCATCGATCCATTTATTTCATCAAAGAATTACACAAAAACGCCGATACTTTTGAAGACAAAAACGGAATATTCTGTGCATTGTTTTGCAATGAAACAAAAGTCCGGTAATTATCAAAGTATTTGGTCGATAAAGTAAAAGTAATAAAAAGCACATTCCCTTCCTTTTTAGGGCTTACTTAGAGATATTTCTTAGGCGTCAATCGTTTGCGTTCATAAATATCCGAAGACTTTCATTAAAATAAAGTCTATTTTTCATTCGACTATTTATTTGTCGTATTTGTCAATAAAAGACTAATTTGCGAATTTCCAAGAACTCTGATTCCCCTCCAAACAGAGTTATTCTGTCAATTTTTATGAGTACTTTCCTATTATGTCTTATTAGCTAACAATCTGTCGTTAAATGCAATCATTGTATTGAAAAATACTTTTATTGTATCGGAAAAGTGTGGAATATATTATATATTAATGGAAAGGGAGGTAATATTCATAGCATATTAAACTCTATGAATATATCGTTCTTTTGCATTGTAGTCGGATATCAGTAGTTCCCTCCGACTCTCAACATCTTTAGAGCTAATGAATGACAAAATCGATAAGAAGACAACATATGCTGCCATTAGAGGTAAGAGGCCTTTGAATAGAACCAAAATAGACTTTAAGAGATATTTATATCTGCATAAGAGTCAAGAATTTCCTCTTTTATTACAATTCACTACAATAGCCATGGATTGGACCAAAAAGTTTCAAGTTTTCAATCTTTTCGTCGATAAAAAGCGAATTCAAGTCCGCCCTCTAAGTCGCGAACTTTCAGTTGATTTGAATATCAGTTAATGCATCGAAATATCAATTTTTGGGATAAAATCGCTATTAATTTAATGGAGAAATTTAAATGTTATTCTATTATAATACACATCTGTTTCAATGATCCCATGTTTGCATTAATGCATTTCCGACCAATGAGGACAACCCTTCCCTGATATCAATGATCATCAATTGGGAGATTGAAGACCTTGTGTCGAGTCGGGGTTAATGGCTATCCGATGAGAATAGCAGCGAATGTTATAAAAAGAATGTCTAATAAACTGTAATGAATGCCGGGTTTGCAATACGTTTGCAATACATTAAACCCACAAAATGTCGACAATTTGTTTGTCTGAAAAATTTGCCAAATTTTCCCAAATTAACGAATGTTTCGCTACAACTGTTTGCTATCAAATCATTAGTTTTTTCATTTGATTAAAAAACAGAACAAAATAATCAAAAGAATGTTGAACTCAAGAGTATGAAGAATTGATATATTGATTGAGCAAGTGCATATATATTGCACGGTATAAATACACTCCAAAAAGATACATAAAAACTTAATTTGTTGGAAACACTGGGAAATTAGCGGAACAACTAATCCGTGTTTTGCATGTAATATAAGCCCAAACGATGTCTTCCAATTGCGATTTCACTGGCAATTCATTGCATACCTCTTCTAAACCTTGCAATTTGTAAACAATAGATTGAGTTCACCCTCTCCTTTGAGTTTACTCTTCGGCTCCATCTCTGTCTCCGCACATCTAATCTCAATATATATTTCTTTTTCTTTCTCTGGTTTTGCGATCGTTTTTCTCTGTTGCGAACTCCGAGTCTGTTATAACTATTACTTTATTACTTCTCCCTGTTCTCTACCCTTCCACTCATTCCTCCTAATCATGAATAATGGATTAATTTTGTTGAACGTACGGAACCACTCAATCCTAACTTAAGTCTCAATTTTATTTTCTATTTATAAATCGGAAGAAATTTTTTCAAAACAATCGAAACTGAAGGCAAAAACTGGAAACGAATGAAAGAAAAGAGAAATTATTGCGAAAAACAATTTATCTCTAAGTAAAAGAAGAAGAGTTTCGTTAAATAAGTTCTTCTATTCCTCTAATTTCGATGTACTTCGCCTCTCAAGCCTTTCATCAACAATGAGTGCAAAGTAGTGAAGAATAAGACAAAGTAAAGGCAATAACAGACTATAAACAAGTCTTACAAATAAATAAATGGTCACTAAAATTGTTGGACTGATCGCTGAATTGACTATTGCTTTGCTTTCAATCAATAAATGCACTCAAAAAATATAGTGAAAGGAGAAACACTGCGAAGAATTGGATCAAAACAGTAAGGAATGCATTTGGAAAGGGAGGAAAGGAATGAGCAAAGAATGCCAAATCATGAAATATATCCGTTTAAGAGTATCGAAAATAATCCGATCGGAATGACTGAGTAATATATAGACAGTTAGGGAAAGACCTGAATCTCTGTTCTATTCAATCAGCAATAGATATATTGACGCAAATTATGACTTTTGCAGAGCTTCTCATACTATGTGAACACTTCTCTCTCTCTTTAGGATTTTTATTGAAACACAAATAAAGAAGTATTGCTTTCAGTAGAGAAGAGACGAATAAAAAAGAATTGAAAATTTTCTCCTTATTTGAGAGCATTAACAAAATGACTGCTCAGACACACAATGAGTAAATTTGTAAGAATGCCTGTGCCGTACAGTATTGCCGGATAGGGAACCATTATTTTGGTCATAAGATATGGCTGTTTTGGCCACTGTTTGGTAACATACAAATAAATCAGGTGTTTCGCCGTTAAACAAGATTACGGTTTTGCTTCTCTAAAGACTGTTCTGAGAAAATTTTCAATTTTATTATTGATTATTCATTGGAACCGACAGTCATATAAACCAAACCTACATATGACTGGAGGCTTTGAATTTTCATTTAGTTCTACTTGAAGTAAATAATTAAGATTCTCACTCAAAACAACCTTATTCTGTGTTAATATAAATGCAAATTAAGTTTAAAATATTTAGATGAAAATGTACTGAATTTAGAATTTGAAAAATTTCTTATATTTTAATGACTAAATTGTTATGTCTTTTGCACTCATCTATAGGTTCGCACCCATTGAGTAATAAAAGTTTTTATTAATAATAATTGCAATCATTTCAAAATGAAATTATGAATAATTAAAAATTTAGGAAAAATTTCATGAATTTCAGGATTAATGGCACCGAAAATAACATTGAGTTTCAGACTTTAAGAGTCGAACAGAATATTCTTCGAGCACTACATTAACGCGACTTTCAATTTAATGCAAAACATAAACTAATATTAGAGTTGATATAAAATTCTCGTATAATTCGGATAATATTTTTTGATTGTGTAATCCCTTCAGCCTTTGCTATCACCTGCACTTCACTTAGCGTTTCGTGAGATATATTCAAATTATGAATACATTGCAAACAGACAGTTAGTGCTTAACATTTGCAACGGGGGAACGACATGAAGAAACAGCGACTGCATTAGTGTTCGTCAGTTGCTATGGTTTAACTGGATTATCGATCTTTTGTGTTATACTTTCCGGAGCCAAAAGTGAAGTTTCAGCACCCGATGAGTCATACTATCATACCTGTCACTAAAATTGGCGACTGGCCAATACCATTGCTCTCAATATTATCTGTAGTCTGAGGTGCTTTACAATCATTACCACACCATTACTTGATTTCCTTTTAGTGCAATCATCAGAACATTGGCCGTCCGTTCGGTTCGACTGAATTTTTCTCTGCCTCTTATTTATGGGTTTCTGTTTGAGGCGAACAAAATATAATAAATTATAAGCAAAAAAACATAAGGTTTGCACAACTGAGACCTCACTTGTCCTCAGAGTCACTCAAATGGATTCAAAATATAATTCAACGACGAATGGCAGCAAAAATCAAACATTAGTTTTGATTTTAGAGAAGCGAAGAATTATTATCTCGACAACAATTCTTTTGATACATGGGCTTAAAATTTGAGATATATTTCCCACAAAATCCTTTTTCAAGTGTTGGTATTATTTTTCAAACGTAATGATTGTTTGCTATCAAAGAAAATGAAAGAATCAAATGAAGAGAAAAAACTCGAATTTCAATCTCAAACGTGAGAACTGTTTTTTGTTTTCCTCTCAAAAGTTGTTTTATCATTATTTCTGTTCAACTATTTCTTTGGCAAACTTTACATACAAAATATAATCAAATTATGGGCAAAAGTGGACGCACACAGACTCTGACATACAGAGGCCGACAAACCTATTTCGGATTTAAAATAAAATTGCGAACAATTTTTCAATTTTCATTCATAGAGAAGGCATTCCTCCGAAAATATGTTACGATTCACGCGAATTATGTCAAGAGTCGACAGCAAAGAGGAGAGGCTTTAAGGCAAAGCTTTTAGACAATTGCTCCACAAGTACTACATAAGAATAAGGGTAAAGATATGATTGAAGTTGTTTTGCACTGAAATGCATCAAAAGTTCATTTATTAAAGATGTGACGGTTTTTGTGCACATCTCTGATAATGGATTGCGAATCGACCGACTGTTTCACTGCCGAACATCGCATCCAAGTCTGAAGGCTTGCATTTTCTGATTATATTAAAAGATTTGTCACTTTCTGTAATAAATAATATGCTGAGCGCTCTTCTTATCGATCAGATTGAGGCCTGGCTTTAACTTTGGAGTGTATTCTCTAGAAATTCATAATTTACATAATTTTGTCCAAAGTTTTCATTTAAACACTTCAGTAAAAGTTCATTAAAATCATTAATTTGTGGAAAATGTCTGAAATGCGATAATTATCTCATATTTACATTAAATAATCGATTGAGGAATCGAGTCATCAATCTATGGGAATATCACTGCACTAACAGCTGATATATGAGATAAGGATATATGGAAGTTTTTGGACTAAAATTGCACAGAATCTGTTGTATTTCAATGAAAAATGATAATAATTGGAGTGAAGCGAGAGGGCTGTCACCAGACATGTGAACAATGAAATGGAAATAATTCTGTGCCACCAAAACCAAATCAAATGTGAATTAGTTTTTTGCACTGAATTGCCTGAAAAGCATATTTGAATTATATTAAACTGTCTTCCCTGGAGTGAGCGCTTCTCATTAATCTTGCTTGGTGGGGTTCGCCCGATCCAAACACTTTTACGACAGTCTCTGAATGCAATTCCAATTCAAGGCCTCACTCTTTGATTCGAGGCTCCAATTATTGTGATTTTCTCCGTACTTTTGAGAAGAATATTCTTCACTTCTTCGATAAGAATGTCGATGTCTTTGAACTGATATTAACTGAAGAGGAGCTCAAACCCCTATTGAAAAAAATGTCAGTTCATTTTGTAGGGGTTTTCCTAAGTTTAATGATTTTCAATAAAATTCCAAAACATGTCACGTATTTCATGAAATTGATTAGTTTATCAGATGTTCAATGAAATACTTAAATCTGTTGGCAGTCGTCTATTGTTCGGCTGATTCTCCTTTCAAATTGTGTACTGAATTCAATGTGACCTTAAAATTGGTGTCTGACCTGCAAAATGACAAATTCAATGGTAAATATCGCCTACTGTTTGCCACTCAGTTTGACGTCTATTTTGAGTTTGTAGACCAAAATCTACAAAAACTACTCCATTGTAGGTATTTTTGGTGGCACTGTTTGAGGCACATGTGTGGCCCCGTTCTTCAAAAGAGCTTGCTTGTATTAGCAAAAGGCTCGGGAGAAGAGAATATTAAGCCATTCATTGTAATCGGTTGAGTGTATAATGAAGTTCATTGTAAAGTCATTGTATAACACAATATGAAAGGTTTGCGAACAACTTTACGGTAAGTTTAGGCCTAAAACATGGATTGACGGCCAATGCGTGACGACTACTGACTATCGGATAATACAATCAAATATTAAATCTCTTCTGAAGTCAAAGAATTTTCATTCATTTCGTGGAAAATAGACAAACAGTGAACTAAATTTAATTATGAAGAATGCAGTGGACGGGTGTCACCATAAAAGACTGATTGAAATCAAATTTAATTCAAAGAGACCAGAAAAGTATCAAATTAAAAGGCGGACACCTTTTCTGATTGTGAACAATAGTAATTTTCGAGTTATGAACGCTTTTCATTCTGAGCGCCAATAAAAAAGCGATTTCGATATAAGTTGAAAGAAAATCTTCACAACAAAAAAATTCATTGAATTCATATTTTTCTTCAAATATAAGGATATATTCTGTTTATTTTGTCGAAATTCGTATCCAGGAAGAAATATTTTCTGGCTTTTCATCAGATATTTTTCGTGTTCAACTCTAATGTGTAATTTAGTCCATAAAATTCAATCGACTATTATTTTGATTGTTATTTCTGTTTATTTTATTTTTATTGAATGAAAATCTCTCTCTCTCTCTCTCTCTCTCTCTCTCTCTATCTCTCTCTCTCTCTCTCTCTCTCTCTCTCCCTCACTTTCTTTCTTTCTTTCTTTCTTTCTATTTCGAGTAAACCCCAAACAATATTTGTATTGACTGTTATTTATTCAACAAAACATGAATTCATTGAGTCTTTCAAAAGAGTTCTTTATTATAATCATTAATATAATGGAAATATTGAGTCAAAAATATATTTTCTAACTTTTAGTGAATAAAAGTATTATTTGTGAACTCAATGTGCTATCAATTCAATAGAAAACTCTTTTAACATATTATTTATGATAATATTCGGTCATAAAATTTATGCATATTTTTCACAGAGTTTTCAAAAATAAAGTTAACTTTTCTGTTGGCAAACAAAATACATTTTGAAAATCAAATCATTCGCTACATTAGACTTCATTCTGTTCTAAAGGCTGAAAATCATGAAAAATTTCTGTTAAATTTTCTCAATTCATATCATTATTAATCCGATAAATAAACACATAATTTGTTATGTTATGTAAAGCTCTGGTCTGGTATTCCACAGCTTAACAGTAGTCTAGAAATCAGCATTACTTTTAGCCAATATGTGAATTATGTGATTAATTAACAGCAGTTTATCATCTTTTGGCCAATTTTACGATTCACTGGATCAAAGTAAACACATTTCGCTCCGCACAACAGCAACAACATCACTGGCTAAACACTCGGAGCTTTTCAATAGTGAAAACGCGTTTACATTACGAGGCTATGACTGCAAATGAATTGCTCCACAAAAATAATTTGAAGCCTAGAAATGCATCAAAACGTTTATAATTTATATCCCAATGTATCACAACTTCTGACGCCTTTCCCTTCAATTTTATATTAGAAGAGAAGTCAGTTCGAGAATATAATTTCGATTCGGGTTTACATACACTTTGTGTGCACACAATATGTATGCAATGCATGTCTACCATAAGCGAGAGGACTGGCATTGAAGAAAGTGATGCAAAGGATGTTTACTCTGTAAAAACTTATGCATCGAAGAGTGAAAAGAGAGAGAACTTCATAAGAATGACAGAAGTTTTACGTTTGGATCGCATAAAAAAGTCTAACACTGACTGAGAAGACAAGGCTTTTGTTTATCTATTGATGAGAATAAGTGTGCAAACGTTGAATTCCTTTCTGGAGAGGAGAGACAACTTATCCGACAGCGTTTGTCTTCGTCTATCATTCAGTTGAAAAGTTCTGGTTTTAATGCTATAAAATTTTATGACATTCAATGACTTCTATCTGTTTGTCAAAAGCACTGGTCGTTTATATACGATTAGAAACAAATTTTCTTCCAAACCAATAACAGCGCAACATATAAATGGTGAATCAAAGTCATTGCTTGCGGGCCATAACGTCCATAAACACAGCATATGTGCACAAAAAGAGAGACCAAACTCTTGTCTAATTCATTGGCAAATAACCGTCAGATATGGCCGAGTGTTGAGTTTCGCGCTATCTTTCAATTTTATATCACTTCATATCTTTTCCTAATATTCATATTCTTGATATCAAACTCAAGATATGATTCAGATTTTCGGCACTTTTGTTAGAATTGATATCATGAGAGCCGACAGTCGTAGGCGTAAATCAAAATGACTTAAAGGCAGACCAAAAATAAAAGTAAAGTAAAATAGAAAACGTTTTCACTATAAGTGTTAATATTAGATAATATTCACTCACATTAAGAGTGAAGGATATACGGAGAGGGGGGTCAACACAGAGTCAACACAATAATATCAAAAATATCAGTGTTATTAAACATTGCAGGATATTATTGGGATGGACTCATTCTTGAAAATACATTATTGCATATCTGAGAACAGCTTCAAATTTATTCCTGCATTATTCCTCGCGTCTTTTCATTGAATATGTGTGATAAAACTGGCAAGGCAATAATGATTTTTTTTCATCAAATACTTTCTTAATAGAAAAGAGTCTAATATTATATCTATAGAAATATATAAATTAATTTTTCATATAAAAGGTGAGATATAATGATTGTCTGAGACACGGATCTGATAAACTTTTGAAGGACAGGCTCTGAAGAATGGATGTCTGTTTTGATCCATTATTTGATATGGCCTTCAAATGAGATATTATCGTGAAATAAATGCCAACTTCTTTGACTACTTCGAGGACTTCTACACATTCGGTAGACTTTCGTGAATCACAACAAAAGAGGAGCGAATCTAAACTTAATTTTCACAGATTTCTTGTATTTCACTCTACTTTGAGTTTATTATTTTATTTCTACATTTATTTATCTAATAATCTGTTCAAAATGCTGTCCAAAGTTACATAACTTATGGCATGACATGAGTCCAAACCTGTTATCATAATATTGTCCAAAATTAGAGTAAATGTAATGGAAATGCAATGAATTGTAACGCAATCCAAGAAATTGTGGTAAAAAACACTCATTTTTCGGCAAAATTCAAAAGAAAACGAAAGTCAATGTTTAAAAGAAATGTTCAATTTTTTCGCTTTTCTTTCGCGTAAGACCGGCACAGGTAGCAGATGCCTAGTGATTGCGCTTACCTTGTAATTTGCGTCCACAAAACGATTAAATGAGAGGTTCGACTCACTCTAATGATGGTCTAAATCTGTGTTATAGACAATGGGAGACAAAAAATTTTGTATTAACTCAAACCAAAGACTCAAATGATTTGTGTAATAGTTATATACATTTCGGCGAATAATATATTGGATAACAACGAGAAGATAATTATCCACTTTTGAAACAAAAGAAAAATTCGTGAATTTTATTATTATTATTGTTATTTGTATTCAAGACTTTGGAAGTGTTTTCTTCTTCTCCAAGAAGTTTCTCAAAAGAAAAAGAGTTCAATAAAACTAATGAAGAAAAGAGAGGGAAAAGTATTTTATAAATTATGAGAAAAATCTCAATTTTAGAGACTTTAATATTTCTTTCATAAGTTTGTGATCCGATTAAGAATAAAATTTTTACTTTTTCCCACACATGGCCCCAAAAAATGTCTCTGGTTATTGCATGTTATAGGTAACTTCAGTCAACTTATTTCGAAACAATTTATTTTCTTGAAAAATATTTGTCATTTAGATTAAAAATTCTGATAAAATGATTGAAATTCTTATTTTTTAGTCCAGAATAGAGTGCATATAATCCCAATGTATTTGCTTTTTGTCCCTTAAGTCGATTATTACGAGTAATACTCCATTCAATGCATAAAAATCTTGGAGAACAACACATTTTATCGCTCGTCCGACAGTCTCTCAAATAATTTATTGCGAACTTATTTTCAGTGATGACAATGACTTATTGCTCACAAAAATGTATGTAAAGAAAGCTTAACTCAATTATTTATTTCGAGCAAATTTCTGGCAAAAACTACTAAAACAGTCAATATTTGTCGATCCTTTCCTTCATGATTCTCCCCTTTGCCCAGAGTTACATCCCTTCCCTGTTATGAAGAATTATTATGTTTTTATTGAACGTAAGAATTACTCGTTTCGAGAAAATTGATTAAACATTTGAGTCATAATAAGGCGAAAGTCATTTAATTATATAATAATTATTAATTTATTTAACAAAACTAAAGACTCGATTAGTCAACAAAAATGTTTTAATAATAACTTTCATTAAGAAATTTGTGAATAATTTTGTTAATTGAATATAAATTCGTGCAATAAATCAAAATCAAAGCCGTATTTTGTCGACAATTTTTGTTTGACTTTCAATTCTTTTGCATTAATTCCTGTAATTAAATATATTATTCAATAAAATAGAGTTAATTATTAATCATCAAAACAACATAAATTGCAGGTTAACTTAAGAAAGAGTAAGAAGAATCCAAAAATATTTTCATCTCATCATCAAAATGGGTGGCATTGGAACCGATAGCACAAGAAATTCCTTTTAATGAAATGATTAAATAAAGTAAATTTGTTATAAAGTAGTGAATTGCATGCAATTCGATATCACTACCAATGAAAGGAAGAGCCGACAAATTTTGGTCTCGTTTTTTCAATTCCCATTACTTTTTCCTATTTTTAAGTCTCTGTACGATAACCAAGCTTATCGTCTGTGACTTACAATCAACTTGTTTATCAGGGTAATTTATTATTTGCTTATGAAAAATTACAACCCAATTGTAACTCTTAACAATGACCAAGGGTTATAAAACTCGACTTTTCATTTCTCATCTACTTATCTGCTATCTTTCGGATATCTTGGTCATTCAATAATAATTATTTCGAATCGGAGCTCATTAAACTATGTTGATGAACTTTAAATGATTTGCTATAATAAACTTAGTCTATGCAAACACCTGGTCATCCCTACAATTTGATAATTACAGTGGACATGAGTTTTGGATGTTCTGATGGTTGGTTTGAAGTCTAATAGGAGTGCGAGACTTGTGATCAGCTCTAAAAATGTCGATTTGATTAGGAGTTTGCATGCGATCCGACGCCAAAAAAGGCCTTTCCTCTGGAAAAACAAGTAAAGTTTGAGTTGATTAGAAAATGAAAGACAACATTCAAATTAATTATTATTCTGAGTGTGTAATCCCAGTAGAGTTTTATCAATTATAGTCTCAACCATTTTAATAATTGTAATCAATTCCTAGTGATAATTATAATCATAAAATTGCAGTCATTTTAATACTCAGTCGACTTTTGTTTGTGTTTGACTTTAATAAAACATTTTCTTATCTCAGCTCAGAATAAGACATAAGAATTTAAATTTATTCAAATGACATGTCTTAAACATGTTTCTCCTGATCAGACATTTAAAAACTAAAAATAATCAGACGTTTGAAACAAAAATTTCAACAAATTTTAGAAAAATATTGAGAAGAATGCAAACGTCAGACAATGTTTTCAATTGTAATAATTGCCTGAAATAAGGACTTAAAACAATAGAATAGGATGAAAGAGTTCTTGCAATTTTGCCGACTGTTTCAAACTTCACATAATTTGTAAATCAATAAAATAATAATCCTTTGACTGAAAGAATAGACACTAAAATGAAGTTTGGGTTTTGGTTTAGTCGTTATGCAAATCATTAATTCACAAACATTTGATTGTATTATCGCTAATGAAGTCTATTATTCTCATTAAAGTGAAAATTTATCTCAACCTCATAGCAAATGATAATAATTTCGATTTCAAATCAACAATTAGCAAGGAAAAATTTGTTAAATATTCTCACTATAATAACGAAAAGATGACTTTGTTGACCCAAATTGAATTGAACAACCCAAAAGTTTTTGAGACAGATCCTTTCCGTTGATTTAAATTACATTTGAATTTTGGAAACAATGAGAGATTTGTGACGAGAGAATGGTATTTAGTGGCTGAAGGGGAGGGTAGGAACAGATTGAAATTTGTTAGATTCTATTTTTTGCATCAAAATTATCTCTTGGTCTAAATCAGAGCCCACCACTTGTCAAAAGTCAAAGAACTTTAAGTAAAAATCAAATTTGAAAAATAAGATTTTGTTTTTCATTTTTGATTATCTTTATTAAGGATTTTCGTCATAAAATTAAAACACTTTTGCAGATAAGCATAACTGAAAAGATGAAAAAACAGCAAAATTTTATCACTGGTGCAAATTTATTTGAAGATATCACTTGAAGTGTGTTTTTATAACAAATATTCTGATATAAAGAAAAGATTGATTACTTATTATTTGATTTTCTATAAGAAATAATACTCCGAACGTGTCTTATAATATGGTATTATATAATGTTTTGTATGCTTTATTTGATGCATTCATCAACGCTATTGTCATCAATTGCACGACTATTTTTGAAATATGAGTCTTATTTGTGAACGTAATTACACTCACATCTGATATCTGTGAAAACCTTTGCTTCAATTTTTTATAAACAGAAAACACTCTTTGAAATCAATTTTCAAACAACAAAAATGAATAATGAGTTTATATCAGATGTAAAAAATTGTTTCGCCATTTGATAGCTCTCTCTCTCTCTCTCTCTCTCTCTCTCTCTCTCTCTCTCTCTCTCTCGCGTCTGCAAAAAATCGATTCGCTTTTTATTGCAATTTAAAGACAAAAAAAGAAAATTAAAAATTTATTAATTGTA
>JAQFXL010001271.1:0-12904 GCA_034693445.1 Edwardzetes edwardsi | reverse complement strand
TGGTCAGAATAAAATTAATTTAGGCCTAAAATATTATGTAAGAACCAAAAGTTCTATCCACAAGGATTTGGTTAATATTATATTGGGTTTACTGTATTAATGAATTAATTCGGTAATAATGACAGTATTTTGCGATCGTTTTTCTTTACTCCGTTTCTAAGGATTTTGTTTTGTTTTTAATTAAATGAAAGCCTTCTTTGAGACCCACTTTTGCTATAAATCGGGTCCTATTTAATGAATAAATGTTTAACTTATTATTAGAACTAAAGAGTGATTGAAATTAGAGTTAAATCATTGATACGATTGTCTCTCTGTTTCACTTCAGAGAGAAGATAATAGCGTTTAAATTGACATAGGATTCAACACCAGTGATGTTCATAGGAAATCAGTTCAACCCTTTTTCGTTGAAATTCCTAGTAGTCTCCAATATAAAGTCAATGGGCATTATTTCTAATTAGCAAGGTTGATGATTGAGCCCATCCCTATTCTTGTGTTGAACAGCGTCAGTATTGATGGTAAAGACGGTTGAGTTTAATTCATTGCAAAATCGATTGATTTACTCATTGTATGGTCTGATCAGTGAATCGGTTCTCATGAGTCGATTGACTAAAACTCTTCTCTCAATTCAAGTCTTCTCTGTTTGGTTGAGATCTCAATCGGATTACAATATATCTCTTATATTGTGTTTGTCTGTAATTCCCGTCAATTCAGTTATAGCCGACTGAGCGCTCATTTATGCTCTGCACTTAGGCTAGTATTCACAAAATTCAATTGAAAACCTGAGATCTATAGCTAGAACATTTTCTAGTTAATAATCATCATCACAAAAAGCATTTATTGAAAAATAATTTTTTAATTGGATTGAAGTGTATTTGCTTTGCAAATGAAAACTTCGGCAAAATGTGATAGTTCAATATCAATTAAATAAATAGTAGTATGAAAATGATCTTGATCGAAAACAAACTTTTGGCAATTTATTTGAATTCTTTCACTAAGTTTTGCTCATTCATTGAAAGAGAGTTATGTAAAGACATAAAACAAGCAATAAGTCAATGGAAGTGGTAATACAATTGTACCACAAATTCATTCTGTTGTTGATAATCGCATTCTTCTGCTGCGAATCAATGGTTTGATTCCTTTGGAATCAAATGTTTTGTTTCGTTGCGATTCTGTTATGCCTTTCACTAAAATATAATAAAATACAAGTGAATCCACAGCTCTTCAGTCATAGCTTTAGACATATTTATACAATACAATAGCTCTGGTAACTTATGACTGACCATTTAGCTCTAGTATTTGCGGTTTCAATCAATTTTATCCAAGAGATTCGAGATATTTATCAAATATGTCGCGAATAATCTAAATTCTTGAGCTTTTTTCGGTAAAAGATGCCCTGATAAATTTCCCATTTAAACATGGTGTCATCAAACTTTTTGATTTGAATTTGGTTTTGAGCCAAGAGGCTGTGATAAGATGACTGACAAAATCTATTTTAATTGTAATTATTGCGGCTTTAGTTCCTCTTAAATAATCAAGGGAATTTCATTTATATTTTTTTGAGCTAGTACAAGCTGAAACCCCTGTTGAACCATAAATACACTCAATTTGCTATTTACCCGAATGTTTTGTTAGTTGAGGCATAACTTCAATCTATTGACGCAAAATCTATTAGAGTCGAAGAATTTGATGTGCTTGCTCTTTTTGTGCTATTAATTATGTCATTGATACTAAACTATCACACTTTACAGTAGTTTTCATTTGCAAAGCGAAAGCACTTCAATCCAAATGAAAAATTATTTTTCTAATAAATGTTTTTTTTGTTGCGATAATTAAGTGTTGGGAACGCCTTTCAGCACTTCATATAATTTTGTGTGTATTTCCCCGAAATAGTAAATTAATTTCCGAAAAAAAACTCGAATTATGTCTTAGATTACAGTCTATCTCTGTTTTTATTAACAGATTTGAAGAAAATCTTATTCTAATGTGAAGTGTAGTAAAAAAAATGCATTTCCTAAGACGTGCTTGGTTATTTAGTACAATCAAATTAATTAAATTTCCCAATTTTAATTTTGGTGATGAAGCAATTAATTTAATTCCAAGTTAAAACAAATGAATTTTAGATAAATTTCATTATGATCATTTTGAAAAAATAACTGTAATTAGCCATGGCTAAATTTCATTATTGCATTGAGTAAACTGTTGCCGAACACAAAGCAAAAGATGAAATATGCTTTCAATAAAATTCAGTTTTAGATCAATTGTTCATGGTTAACCAGTCTGTTGGATGTGATGTGTGAATAATAGCCACCTTATGGCACAGATTTTGTGCTATAATGTGCGCAAAAAAGCTTCCCGTTGTTAACCAGATTCTATTATTCTCTCTATAGATTCGATTATATGATAAATAGAGAACAGAATTCCAACAAATTTTCTGCTGATTTTGGGATTTAAACGAATAAATATTTTGAGATTTCAAACAAATTTTATTTTCAAATAGTATTAAGCGTTATATGAGTTGTCAGAAAATAATCCATTTCTAAGAGGTTTTCCAGGAATATATTAATATATGCGATGTTCAAGCTCTTTTTAATATGCGTTAGGATCTTAAAAGTTGACAATTATTGATCAAATGTAATTTTTAACAAGATAAAATATTCTATTCCTCATATTTCGGAAGGTAAATGAGATAGAATATTGAGCACGAGCGCATGTTGTGCAATAACAGTGCTTGGTCATTTCTGATCTAAAATTATAAGCCGGTGGAATCTGTATTTCTAAAGGCAAATAATGAAAAATTTTGCTAGAGCTAAGCAGTATTGTTTTAGATATTGACCTATTTTGATCACCTTGCTAAGTAAACAATGAGTCTGAATAAAACTTTGAACTTATATTCAGTGCTTTATCTCGTCATCCATTGAATTGCATTGAAAGGCAATAAAAGTGTTTTGATTTCGAAACTCTTGAATTTGAAATTTTATTGTCTTCGATGCAATTCTTTGAGACTACTTTTGCCAAGAATATTATTCCGTGATATGAAATTTCAAAGCCTTTTAAATGTGATTTATTGGAGGCTTTATAGTGAATATAAAGGAGTGTTTTCTAACTCTTACTTTTCCGACAATTGTTTTGTTTTTCATGAATACAAATATATTTTAAGTTAAACGCTAACAGAGAGAGAGAGAGAGAGAGAGAGAGAGAGAGAGAGAGAGAGAGAGAGAGAGAGAGAGAGCATCTCTACTCTCTATTTAATGAAATCAATTTTAAATATAAATTTCTTTTCTTTATTTGACTTTTGTTTCCCTTAAAAACATTACATTGTAAACGATTGAAACAAAATCCCATTTATTTTGACAAATATCCAGGAAAATAGTTATAGAGATATCTTTACCAAAATATCAATCACTTTGAAAACTTGAAGACTTTAGGCTTTTTTTCTCAAAAATATTATTATTGTTTTGCAATAGGAAATCGACGCAAAGGAGAGCACAACACAAATATTCATATATCACCTAGGTTTAGATTTTGCATTTTCTTGTTGTTTTTTCTCCATTTCCTCACTCTTACTATTCCTGAATGTCTCAGATTTGCGAATGTATTGCAAACGTATTATTCGTCAAAAGAAAATCAAATAACAAAAGAGTGAAAAAGTTTTGTTATATTTTTTTCACAACTTATATGTATTACAAAAGTGAAGATTGGTTTCGATTTGTGACAATTCTCTGGCGAACCCAATGTATATCCTTTAGTGTCAGAGATGGGCAAGAGTAAAATTTTGAAATGGCTTAAGTAAAAATTCACTTGATCAAATCTACCAAATGATTCAAACTTTTGATAAAAAGGTAATAAATTCTTTCAAAATATCAAGATCCTGTTTTGTCTGCTCAAAGTATTTAAAACCCTTATCTCGTGTGATTTCTAGTCAAATGGTCTGCCCATCCCTGACAGCTATCATTTGGGTTTATTCGGTATTACATTTATTTTATTCCATATCATATAATCATATCTATAGATATATGACTGCATTTCGTAAAAATTGCCATAAAATGATAAAAATAAATTTTGGCCATAAAAAGAATTTTCATCTTAGAAGATTTCATACAAAGAAGTAAGAGAAATATTTTGATCAATTCCTATATCCGATCCCCCATTAAGTGAAGAGTGAAATAAAAATTTGAATTTCATTTTTCCATACATTCATCAAAAGTAGAAATCTTCAATTTTATTAGCCAAGAGTCTGAAAGCCTCGATAAGATTTTCTATTTATAAAAATTATATTATATTGTACTAGGATCATCCAAATTCATTGCCAGAATACTTGAAAGATGAGTTTTCGTTTTAAAACTAAAATTTTTATGAGTACAACATTTTTCATATCACTTAAGAATAAATGTGTTCATAACATAAAGAATAATTGCAATTCTGTGCCTCTCCTCTAAATGCATAGCTCTCTCTCTCTCTCTCTCTCTCTCTCTCTCTCTCTCTCTCTCTCTCTCTCTCTCTCTCTCTCTCTCTTTCTTTCTTTCTTTCTTTCTTTCTTTCTTTCTCTCTGTTTTGTTAGACAGTAGTCGGTTGAGAGTGAATACAGTCCTGCGCTCTCTTTGCTCACTATTCTAGTAAAGTTATAGTCCATGAGAAGAGCCCCGAAGTTTGGCAGTCGAACTGAAAACATTCATTTAATATTACTTTCCTCTTCTGTTTGGCACCAGTGCTCTGTTTGGTAGACAATATCAAAATCACTACTCAACTGAACCAAGAGTTTCAACAATTCTTGTGCTGATTATTAACACTTTCATTGAATTCTCATTTATTGAAAGAGAAAATTGAATCAAATTCTTAGCGAATCGATTGAATAGTATTTTAATTACTCACTTCTCGACTGAATTTCTTTTGTCTATTTTAAAGACAAAAGTCTTAATTAACTCTTCGGTTGAATAATAGAAGAAAATTAAAGTTAAGTCTTAAGAAAAGTCATTACTATTCACAGACTTTTGGCATTTGGTTCGAAGCCATTTAATCATTTGGTAAGTAATCATTACGTTTCTGAATTTTTGATATTTAATCTTGCAAATAAAAGTAATCTTATTTCGTAATGTTTTTCAAACTGTATTTGAGATGAGAAATGTGTTTTTAAAATGAAAATATAATTTGTCTGAAATGAGATTTGGCGCAGACATGAGAAGACTTAACTTTATTATCAGTGATGTATAGCGGGAGTTATCAGATGTCAAACTGTGAAAGATGATGTTTTCAAGGCATTTGATTTTAGACCAGACCTGTAAGCTCCAGATAATTCAATGTCTCAATGAGATGTATTCATTTGACAATATTTTCAAATCCCCTCGCAAATTAATCTTAGTGGCGGGGATGGAAATTAGCTTGCTAAGCTAATATGAAGAGTTAACTCACACTGACTCTATTTAACAGGCTGAAAACCACAAAATATGCTTCACCTTAGTTTTCTTGTCTGATGGCCATCTCTGCTAAGCTAAATAATATTTTGCTACTAATATGTGTTCCCCATAAATCTAATCTTGCAAAAGGATCGCCACAAGAATTGGCAAACAGTCTACTGATTTGAGTGTAAATTCTGTTTCACACTTCAAAAAAGTTTGATATAAGGTTTGAAATGAAAATAATCACAAATCACGTCCACTCTAACGGGTATATCGCATGTCATTTAATGAATCATTATTTACTACAAAATTCCTTCTTCTTGTGTCTCATTCTTCTCCTGAAATCCGGTGCGAGTCTGGAGTCGACGTTCAGCTTTTTTTTTGTTGCCAGAGTCTGACTCCTCTCCGATCGCTATTCCTTTTAATCTCAAGGCTTAAGACTTGTGCTTAGAATAAGTTTTTTAAAGAAATATTTTGCTGTCATTTGTAATAATATACTAATGCGAAGGAATGGAATCGCCAGGGGCTGGTATTATACAAAAAACATATTTGTAAATCAAAATGCCCATTGGGAGTTTAAGTTTTACACGTGAATGAGAACATAAAAATCGAGCATATTCCATTTTGCCCTGTTTCATGTGAATATTTGCCAAGAGCTTACTAGTCTGGTGATCCCAGTGAAAGACATTGAAAAAGTGACGGAAAAACACATTATTCTTCAGTCAGTTTTAAGGAAAGGACTTTGTTTTTGAAGAATATAAAAGAAAATAAAGTCTTCTTTCCGTTTAATGATTGTCTGGAATTTTACGCTCATTAAAGAATACATTTTTACTACCATGGTATTATTCAGTATGAAATGATGTAATGGAATTCTGAATTATTATCAAATTTTTCTTAATTCTAAAGAATTCTTTTGGGTCTTTGCGACCATTTGCACTCATTTATACTTGACGAATCTTCTAATGTTCTTCTATTTTCATTTGGAAATAATATGATTATGAGTTTGATTAATGGTTGAGTCAATAAGTACGTAGTGAGTCCAGAGAGGTGTATCGTATACTTGCGATTGTATTCCCTATGACCTATCTTGTAGATGTTTGATTTTATCAAGTTATTTTCAAAATAAGCAGGAATATGAGTTTTCTAAGGAAAACACATTGTGTTTTGATGTATTTTGCGGAATTCCTGACATATTATGTATGAAATGTGATTGCTCAGTATTTTTATTCTTCACATCCATTTATCATTGAATTCAAGATAAGGAAGAATTTCATAAAAGAGTATATTTTTCCCCTTTAAGTGTATTCTGCACTCAAGAGAAATATCCAGTAATTTCATTGATATAACTGTGGATTAGAATTTGAAATAAGACATCGGTTGACATATCCTGTCATAAACAGAGTCTCAAAAATACACTGGTATTCAATGTTAGGCTTCAAATGTATTTTGAAGGAAAAGTTAAGTTATGTTCAATTAAGTCGAAGAGAACCCAACTTTCGCTCAAAAAATGTTTTAATCTTAGTCTCACATAAATTGATTTTTTGCTGGATATTCATTAAAGTTTTTATTATTTTTCAAAATAAATATTTGTCTAGCTAAAACGTTTTTTTTATTTTCGAAAAAATTCGCCGCCAAACAAAATTATTAAATGGCCTTTTTTCAGCTCATATTTACAAATGTGTCAATCAACTTTTATCAAAACAATTAAGAATTTTTATCTATGATTTTTTTTCGATTGAGCAATTTCATATCAAGTTCAAGTAGGAACATCTCAAATATACTTCTTATCAAAAACAAGCAAAGACATTTTATATAAAATGATTTTAATCATAGGTGTGCATGCTGATTTAATAGAGTTTACACGATCACTTGATTATTAAGCGAACATTACCCGGATTTAAATTGTATTAAGTTTAGAAATAGGAACATATTGCTTTTTTGATGCTCCATGAACAAATTTACACAAACATTTTCATGCCTGGAGCTTTAAAACTTGCTCATCTCTGATAATATTGTTTGTTCAAACACCCTTGCTCATCACTGGCTACAGTCCACATGCTAAAAAAATTACAGCTCTACCCATAATGCAAACAAGGCATTCAGCAAATAAATTAGACGCCGAATAAAATTGAGCAAGGACGTCGTCAAAATTTCATTTGGGTTTTATTCTCGGCTCAAAAAAAAGTTATTCAAATGAAAGGCTGAAACCTATTTCATATCCATTAAGAAATGAGATTTCATTTTTAGTTTTCTTGTTTTTCTCCAAGTTAATAATTTATATCGATCGTTATAATAAAAAGTAGCTATTAATTTATTTTTCAATTCTATTTATTAGTTGAAAAACAAATATCTAGCAAATTATTATCATTTATCAAATGTTTATCAATAAAACATTAAATGCTTTTCTCGTTAAAAAATATTTCCTTAAACTTAATGTTTTACCATTTGTTGGCATTTTTAATGACTATTACTAATAGTTTTCAATGCAAATGAAGTAAAGATAACTCAGTTTTTATGAGTAAAGACATTTCGTCCTCTTTTTTAATGTTTTGTTATTTCTTCTCTCAAACTGTTGTTTGACTGTATTTTTGTGCCAAAAGATTAGTCTCTCGAAGAATGTGTAGTGCAGTGAAGCTTACATTAGAGAAAATGCTAATTATGTACTGACCCAGTTCCATAGGGACAACCATACTAGGGCCAATGGCGCAACGGATAACGCGCCTGACTACGGATCAGGAGATTCCAGGTTCGAATCCTGGTTGGCTCGAATATTAATTTTGTCAAGATCAATAAAGGTTTATCTTGATAATGATACTTCCCATTAAACTCAACACAACTATTATTCTGAATAAATACTTCCTCGTTTGTTTTTGTTGCCACTGAATTCATTACTGTACCAAGCACTCGTTAGCACCGTTTCAGCTTCATTTACTAAATGAGCTAGATGTATTCTGAATAAAAGTAATGTTGATTAACAAGTTCTTTTAATCTGAATAAATTTAATTTGGCTAACTGAAAGTAATTAGGCAAGATCTCTTGGTGGAATAGTAGTTTATCTAGCCATTCCAGGAGAGTAAATAACCAATGATGGTCAAGGTTGTATTTGGGCTAATATTATCTTGGCTGTCCCCTATATAATTAACTAATGATAGCATAATTCCGAAAATCTCATTGAACTTGAATATGAATCTCTCGTCAAATGACTTAATGTTTGTTTTGCTTTAATTAAATGAAATTCTTGGGAAAAGTCTATAATTTGAGGAAAAGTTTTCCTCGTTTTTCGCTTAAATAATGATTAGGTTTTAATTGCTTTAAATAAATACAGTATTTGAAGTTCATTACGAAAATACTGTCTTTGCTATTGTTTTTGGCATTACTTCAGTTTTTGTCATATAATATGTTTTGGAACAAAATAAAAAAGTTGGGCATCGCCAAGGTACTCAGTGGTATTTAGTAACACCCACCAACATTTAGTAACAAAGCATTAACAGTTCATTTTACGATTTTATCCCCTTAATAAAGGGAAGAGGTGTTATTTGAAAAATTCATAACCCTATCAGTTTAAAATACTTACCCCCTCCCCCGTTGGGAACCCCATTACAAAACTACATTAACAAATGTTTTCAAATATTTATTTATATAATTGTCGAAAACAATTATTCTCTTTGATTGTCAAAAATAAATTGGTTGCTCTTCGATCAAAGAATTTCCTGCAACTTTCAAGGTTATCTTGTGCAAAAATTCCGAATATCAATATTCTTGATGCAATTATTCCTAGAAATTCGACTAATTTTCAAATCAACTTCATTTTCATACCATTATTATTGTTATCATTACAGTTAAGTAATTTCATCGATGAATGATTGCATCGAATTAATCATTGGCTGAGAAAAGTCTAACAAAAGAAGAGAAAAAATATTCCTCTGGAATAAACTCGAAGAATAAGAAGAAGAAGAAGAAGAAGAAGAATAAGAGACGACTGGATCTGATTTCTAACAATTTATCAAATCTTTGGATAACATAATTGAAAATAGTTTTCAGTTAAATAAGACTCAAATCTAATAATAATAATAAAAACTATTTTTAAGTGATATTTATTTTCTAAGAGAAGACAATTAAATAATAATAACAACAAAATCTGTTTCAAATGCTCTTTGAATTTGAGTCAAGTCTTGAGAAATAAATATCTTTAGAGAAAAATGAGTGAAAACAGTTTGAATGAAATTATTTATAATATTTATAATAATTATTCGCTAAATAGTGAGCTGACTATGAATTTGGATCTGAATCCAAGTGATAACACCAGTAGTCAACTCTTTATTAATTACAGTGAATATCCGACTATAATGAACAGCACAGCACATAATGAGAGCGGTGCCAGTGTTAACCCTGACCAACATTACATACAGTTTCTTGAGTCATCGCGATTCTGGATCCAGAGAGTACTGGTGCCCATAATTATGATTATCGGCACAATCGGCAACACAATAACCATTGTGATAATGACCAGGCGCAGAATGCGTTCCTCAACTAATTGGTATTTGGCAGCGTTGGCCATATTCGATATGCTTTACCTAATATTCACATTCATCTTATCCTTTCGTCATTACGACAATATTAAGGACATTAAGTATTACTACTATTGGCTATTCTGGCCCTTCGCTGTCATGATATGTGACGGTTCCTCCAACACATCCATTTGGCTGACCGTCACGTTTACTATAGAGAGGTAGTAATCATTTAATCTTTTTATATTTCTAAGAATATCAGGGATGTGCAACTACCCCTACCTTAACCTATCTCATCTACTTTAATTAGCTAGTGAAATTTAGCATATTCTCTTGATAATTTGCAATGATTGTTTTGAACTACCAATTGTCCAGGGCTACTAATTTTTAAATTGGAATGACTTTGCTGGTGATCTTGGTGAATCAATAGTCACTGACCATCCCTAACAAAGAACATTAAACTTAACACAAAAAGTATTACTTCTTTTTCTATTTTTGTGTAAATCATCGCTTATTTATTATTGTTGCCATCAATTCATCTTTTCTTTCGCTGTAATCGTTTTGATGTCGAGGTCTTTTTCTATTCACATTTATTATTGTATTCTTATTATTGTTTCAAAACTATTTGTTTGGTAAAAGAAATAATGATTTCTTTGTTTTTCTCAACCAATGACCGCAAACATCAATTGAAACTCTATTGAAACTAATGTGCAAACTGGGGATTGCATAAGGAATTCCCGTTTATTGCATTTTGATTTTTGCTAGGGATAGTCATGCTCTACAAACCAAGCTGCTAAATTGAATTTCTTAATTGATGAAGCATGTTCAAAAATTACTAATGTGATATTTTTGGTTCCTTGAAAACTATGATTTAGAAGTTATTTTTCAAGATGTAAATTATTTCAATTTAAACTTGCTTTACGGAAAAGCTTGGTCATTCCAGAATTTGGATAAAAATTAACATCAAATGTGTTGAAACCCACTGATGTAAACAAAATAATTACCATGGTAAATGTCGAATTTGAATCAGCAATTTATTTCTGGTGAGAAATCGCATTTTAATAAAAGGTTTGCAATAAAACCACATTAAATATCAGGACACATTAAATACACTCCAAGGACAGAGACCCCCTACAGTCTCAACATTTTTCAATAAATACATTAGAAATTCCATTACCACGTTTAGCTTGGAGCTAAGAGTTCCTGGAAAACAACTTTTCAACTCATAATGTGCTGATATTTTCAATTAAATTTTGTTTATTTTTCGGCCAGACATCCAAGATTAAATATAATGAATACAATTGATTTCCTGAAAGTTCTCCGTTCACTTAAGACTTCCCTTTCGGTTATTATTTGGACAAAACTATAATCAAAGTTAATATTATTTTTAGTCATAACTTATTTGAAGTCTGTTTCGAGTCGAAGATAATTTGAAAATCAAGAGAAATAATTCCGAATACAGGGATGTCTAGAGGAGATGTCTCAAATAGTTTCACTGAAACAATGTTGCTCATTCAAATTCTACCAATCTTCAGCCTTTCCGATAAAATCCTACATAACTGTCTAACCCTAAGCCCCTTGACCATTTCTGGTAGAAAAAATCCAACTTTGTTTTTCATCTTCTTTTTTATAATAGTTTTCTTATACAGTATTTCACATTATTTTTCTATTTTTGTTTGTTTGAGACACAGATATCCGGAGATCACGTTTTGTCATACTTTTGAATTGACTCAAACTTTTCTCGATTCAAATGATCAGATATTTTATGTTTTCCAACAATTTTCTACTTTTTCTCGTTTTTTCATCTTATCAGCCAATAAGGGGACCACCAGAGGAGTGTCTATTCCTTGCTTTAGACTTTTATTGATTGAAATTGCCATGATGGCAAATACTGACAAAAACAGTAGAATTTAGAGCAGAACTTATTTCCTAATCCAAGATTAGATCTTTGTCTTAAACGCATTAATCTTGCTCTGATTGTCCAGTATCTTGGTTTTTCTTCCACAATAAGACAGAGAGAAAAATAAAACTTTTTCCTTCTTTTTCTATTTGTTCCCTACTTTTACGACACAAACATTCACTTAATATCACGAAATGTTTGAACTGTTTATTCCACTCTGACTTTCATTATCTCATGGGTTTCCTTTCGTTGCCTTTTTTGCTGATCTTTTCATTTGGGAAGTCCTTTCTGTGCCTCAAATTATTTGAAGAGAAATATCGTATGAAACCCACTTCACCGCAGAAATTATTGTGTAATTTAAGCCAAATATTACTTTTTCTTCGCAAATGATTTTTATATATGATTTTTATCGTCAACTCATTTGATGGACGAAAAAAATTCTCAGTGATGGCCAAGAGCTATAATATCAAACTTCCCTGCTAGACTAAGAAAACAAATGAAATTATTTTAATGGTCTCTCTCTCTCTCTCTCTCTCTCTCTCTCTCTCTCTCTCTCTCTCTCTCTCTCTCTCTCTCTCATCTGTCAAAATAGATTATAAAATAATTTGAATGAATTCTTCATAAATAAAGTCAAATATCATTTGTCTTCTGAAGTGATAACAAAATTGTTTACTTTCTCTTCGTTTTAAGAGCCATACAATAAATATCTTGGTTTTTGTTATTATTGTCACATAAAAAATCTCAAATTCAATGTGATCTTGACAAACTAAGGTAAACTTTTTACTTGACATGTGTTCGATATTCGGGTAAAAAATGTGATATTAAACAAATACCAAATTGTTTATGAAACAATTGACCCTGACAAAGAAGTTTTCCATTAAAACTCAAAAGTATCTTTCCATTCATTGCCAATTCATATCTTGGACCTCTTTAAATGAGAGTGAGTTTAAAAGGGATATTTATTTTTGGAATTGATTCGCTATCCCCCTGAATGTCCCTGTTCAATTGATAAAAAAAAAATTTAAAGATGAAAAAACTATTAAACTTTTAAATTATTCCAGATCCTTCCAGATATTCCCAGTTCAAATATTTTTCCTTCAAAA
>JAQFXL010001270.1:0-12904 GCA_034693445.1 Edwardzetes edwardsi | reverse complement strand
TCAGAAGTAAAAAACAATGCGTTAGAAAAGAGCACAAAAATAATTGATTTTCAAGTTTTGATGTTTTATTCAATTATTCAAAATATATTCAAAATTCATAAACAATTCTTTTGAAAACTTAATGGAATTCATGAAAAATTGAAAATATTTGTTACAAGAAAATTCTAGCAAAAAGTTCAAAGTGACTGGAAATAACAATCTAGTCTATCTTCTATTCATTCAAATTCAACTAGGAGTTCACTTAGAAGTATTTTTAAACAGAATTTCAAATTCAAATCAAACCACTGGATGTTAGTTTCATACTCCAGTCAAGTAATAGCCAGAAGGGATTTTACTGAAATAGTTCAATCCAATTGAGCAATGTCATATTCAAAAGACTATTGGACTCAAACTCTAAATGTATAAATTTTTATGACTTCACTCAACATTAAAAGCATTATTTACTTTCATTCGAGTAAAAATGAAAGCATTAAACTTTAAAACAAAATCCAATCTATTAAAAAATGGAAAATTTCAAAGAATCTAGATCATTAAGTGCATGAAATGATAAGAAAGTAAACATGAAAAAATGTTAATAGCTGAAAATAAATATTAAAGATATAGCGCACTAGTGGGTCTAGTCTAGAGAAATGGACAAGAGGATTCAAAAGAAATAAGATTACCAAGTTCCAGTTCTATTGCTCAATAAAATTTACATCAAAACATTGAATGAAAAAAACACAAAAATTTGATAAATTATTTGATAAATGATTTGCTGACAAAATAAGGAAATATTTTGAGTAAATTATTATTAAATATTTAAAAGTATATAAAATATTTATAAATTTCATATTTGATTCAATAATCGATATCTAAATATTTGGTAAAACCTTTATCTCAATATAAAGATCTGTTTGAATGCATGACTGATATTCACAATCATTTTCGCCATTAAATCAGCGAAAATTGAAAATTTCTATTTATATATTGAAAAATAAACAAATCATTTTAAAATGATCTGTGTTATAATAATAAGGCTAAGGATATTACTCTAGCTATTAATGTCACGAAAGAGCCTTAATGTTCACTATATATCAGAATTTTCAGAAATTGTTTCCAAAACATACGATAAGAATAAATTTGAATCAGAGAAAGAGTAAAATGTTTTGGCTCTAGGTCATCAACATATAACACAACTCCATCTTATATTCATTTTGTTATAAAAGCCCTAATAATGATATATTACGCAAAAGAATTCAATTTAATTTTCAAATTTAATTTAAATTCAAATTAATATTTCAATCATTTTAAACAAAAACAATATTTTATTCATAACTTAATTAAATTTTGATGAAATTCTTCATTCAATTTTAGAAATAAATTTAATAGTTTTGAACCAAGCTAATTTATTGGCTTCAAGTTTGAAGCAGCCAAGAGACATAAAATTTACAATAATAAGGTTAATATTTGCACCGAAGCCTACAGAAAGCAAGAACATTTGAGAAATAAAGATCAGTGATGCCCAGTATGAGTACTTGACTTTAAAATTTCCTCAAATAAATCCAATTAGATACAAGGGCAAATGATAAATAATTTTATATCCTAATCTAATCAAGTTAAATCTGATTAGTGTTTGCAGATTTTGTTAAGGGTTTCATCCATCTCTAAATTGAAGGAATTTTTGTGTCATCTCAAACCCTTTAGGCCTCTTTTTCTTATATAAAATTATAATAACTTAATTAATCTGAAGCTGACTTTCATTTGAACAAGTTTCAATTTGTTAAAGAACCTAAAAGTTGACAAATAAGACCAGTATTTGAAATAGATCATATTTAATCAATTCAATATACGAATCATGAATAGAATGACAAATAATTCTATTTCTCATATCTTTTAGAAAAATATGACCAAGCTTATGAGAACCTTTTTCAATGTGAGATATAATCCAATGTTAAACATCTTTGGATATAATCAAGAAATATATGGAAAGCCCTCAGAAATTCTGAGCTCATGTTTCAGATACTCATCTCATGTAAAACATTAGAAAACGAATTTAATTGAATGGTTTCGCAGCCAATCCTCATATCAGAGCAAAGCTTAATATTCTTGAGTTGTGTTTAAACACATTTCGCGGATGAAAATTAAATTATCGCCGAATATATTAAAATTAGTTTTCCGTTTCTTAAACACACAAATCATAGAGAATTTAATATAAGTTTCTAAAATAAAGAAGCAAGAATAAAAATTCAATTTTCTAAATGCGTAATTAAAGTGGATTTGCATTTTCAAACAAACCGTAGTAAATTCATCCGGGCATAAATTCTTGTCAGATATAACTAATTAATGCTTTTCAACTGCTCCCAAACATCCAATAACAAAGATTAGCAAGCTCGTTATGACTGTAATTAAACCAAACTAATCTATATCGAAGTTATACATTATTTTGATTGAACTTGTCAATTTTAAACGAGAACTTTTCGATTTGAATAATTTTAAAATACCACCGAGATTACTATTCGATGAAATCCACCACCTTGGTCATATTCAAATGAACTCATTCTTTCTAGTAAATTACACCTAAGACTAAAAAATGATTAAAATCTTTTTGATTGATACAATATTTTATCGCTTAACTCAAAAATCAATTAAATTGTTGACACATTGTTTTGATCTCAAATACGACCAAAGTTTGAAACTTCAATCAAAATGAGTGACAAAACAAAACATTAATTTCTTATTTTCACTCAAATGTGAAAAAAGTGATTAAATTTGTGTCAAAACTGTCTGTGAATTGAAAAGAAAATTATTGATTTGATATTCAGATGAAAGGGAATACCAATGGCATGAAATCTAATACATATTTCATTGCATAGCCATATATCCCAGTTATAAATCACAAACCAATGCACTAATACTCTAACTCTTGCCTATCATTTATGCCCTAATTTTTGTGCGCAACCATTGAAACAATAAATTAGAAAACGATAGAAATGGGATTTTATCCGCAAATAAATCCCAAATGTTATGTTATGTTATAAAATAATTACTCTAATAAACTAATAGAAAGACGAAATCAATTGCAAGAACATAATATTTTGGAAGAATTATTGCTAATTCATTCTCTTATAATTGTTAACAACTAATAACAACTTGGCAATTCACAAGCAATTACGAACAAATGTTTCATAATTAATAAGCTGAAAAATTAGCTCGGTTATTCATAAAGAGAAATCTAAATTGACTTACGACAGGCTATGGAAGGACTGCAAACTTTTTAAGTTTGTTTGTGATTTTTCTGGCGTCAAATATGTGGGTAAAGCGTGAATATTATGCGCTCCAAATGGTCCTTGTTGACCCTGAAGCATTTGAATCCAGTCGCCTGGTCTCCCCTGACCACCTTGGATACCAGCACCGTAAGCTGAGCAAAGTGCCATGATAATATTTTGATCAAATTGAATAAAGTTACTATTTTAAATGACGGATTATTACGGATGTTCTATAGAACCATAATTTGACAAAAATGACATTTCACCAAATTGTATATACATTCACAGCAAATGATCAAAAATAGAATGTTTTTAACAAAATAATACTTAAATTTGAAGCAATCAGTCGTTAGAGTCTGAAAGTAAAAGTAATTTTATTTTTTATTATTCTTCACTTCTGAAGAATTCTGAAGAATATTCTTATATATGCCGTAAGTAAAGGTCTATTCGCTCTTCACTTTAATCACTTGTAAAACAGTTTTATTCTTCAAAACATTTTTCAGAACTGATAACAGAAACGTATGAATCAATTGAGAGTTATTTTCGCCTCTCGTTTTCAAAGTGTAATTTTGAGCAAAATTTTTCTCAATTCTTCAAATAATTGTTAGACATATCTATCGATGTATTTATTATAATCGACTTCTATTCTCGGAAACTATAAAACGACGACTACTTGTCCTCCAATTTAATAGACAGCACAGAGAAAGAGGTAATAGTTTGTGTACCATCAATATAACGATCTGAGCACTGGTAGTATAGTTATGGGCATAATATAAGTTAGAGACATATATCTCCTTCTCTATGTGTGTATACAAAACAGACACATAAACATAGAATAGAAAAATATTATATGAATTGCGAGTCAGCACAAGTTGTAGAGCACAAGTAGTGGAGAGCAAATACTGAAAGGATAAATGCAATGGTTGTGCGATAAAGAGAGCAGACGAACAGTGAGTTTTCGGATACCCATAGCATTCGAGTAAGAATTTTGGCGCACATTCGCGAAGGGATGCTGTGATATAAAAGCACAGTATAAAACTATATGGACTTTCTGAGCACAGGCAACACTAGCTGTGCGATTTGCTACTAAATTTTCCTGGATTAATCTAATGCCATTTACTATTCCAAGGCTGGAATTTATTCATTCGTGAATAATTACAACTTAGATTTTATTTGAACAAGTTTATACAAAATGATTGAGTGGACTTGAAACTTATTGAATTAGCAAGTTCCAAATTAATTAAAAAAGAGCAATATTTAATCATTAATCATGGCACTGATTTATTTTTGACTATCTAATAATGGAAAGTTATCCGAGTTGACAGCTAGATATTTAAAGTAATTATTCAATAATGATCTAGCTTAAGAAACGAAAAATTGATTATTAAACTGATTTTATAATAAACGTGATATTAAGCCAACAGAAAAAGAATAATATTTAGACATAAATACGAGAAATTTGTGTCACATCTTCACTATAAAAATAATATTTTTCATTGTGTTTTGCCTCACGTATGACATCTAATATGAAGTAATATATCATATATTTCACTCTCAAACATGGGATACATTTTTTCTCTTTCCTTTTAATGTGGTTTTTGGTCGAGAAATGAGTTTTTACAGTATTTTCTTCTTCAAGATTGAGGCCAAAGAAGACATGAATTCAGATAATAATTAATTGGATTTGTTATGAACTCAAACGGATTGTAATGCAAATCAATGGACCGGAAGATCTCTTAATTCTTCATCTTATATAACAAGAAGTTTTCGTCGATTATATTGTTTCAAAATGAATGATCAGAATAACCATTACGTAAGACATGAATTGAAGAGTTTTTGTCCTTTGAATAGAAATTTTAATTTCGGCGATAATGCGAAGGAAATAACACATTATTTTCGTGCGAATAAATTCATTTTCAATTCACTCCTCAATATAAACAGAATATTCTTTGAATTCAAGAATAATCTCCTCGAAAGCTATCGTGCGTTTCGAGCGATTGCTTTAACAGAACAACATTTTAAAATCTCTTCACTACTTATGGCACTTTCTCTCTCTCTCTCTCTCTCTCTCTCTCTCTCTCTCTCTCTCTCTCTCTCTCTCTCTCTCTCTCTCTAGAAACGAATGTAGTTTTAAAGATTGAATTTATTTTTTCACTACTTTCATGATTTGTTGAAATTTGAAATATATTTGATTTATTTTTTTCATATCTAAAATGTTCCGGTTATTCATTCGACTAACACATAATGTTTGACTAAAATTGAATTTCGAGAAATTCTACTAATATTCAAATTGAAAATTATTTGAAAACTAATTCTAGTAACATATTCTGAAAATAAATCATCATGGCACTTGGGATTACGAAATATTTCATTGCGTATGCAACATTATTATATGCAAATAATACAAAGACAACAAGGTCAAGTATTTTTAATATTGATATTTTGTACAACAAAAGTGCTGTTTTATTATAACTAGTCATGAACACTATTTCTACCTAGATGAATGAAAAATATAGAAACTGTTGTTTAAATTATTTACCTATTTTTATTACATTTTGACTGGATGGCCGAGTGCATTCTTGAATGATCTCAAGTGCTTCGTGGTGTTCGATCGATAAAATCTAGAACTTTGATCATGGTGATAAATTTATTGTTTTTAGAATCCTGCAAACATCACATTTTGTTCGAATTGAGAATAAAAATGAAAAATTGAAGAAAAAGTATTTTTCATCAAATGATATAACGGATGAAAATCCGGAAATATTTCTTTCGTTTCATTTCTGGTGAGAAAAGCAGTTTCGTTGAAATAACTGAAAAATATTTTATAAATGAGGGAATCAGAGACAAGACATCGTTGTTTTGCACGACTGGAGGAGGGAATGGATCAATGCTGAGAAAACACGACAATTTCATAGTCTTTTTTCTTCAGACGTTATGAAAGACATAACGAGGAAAATAAATTTCGCCACAGTTTTCACATATATCTCACACGAGTTTTCATAAATATCTTTTTTCTGTTCAAAATGTAATTTTTTACATTTGATTTATAATAACTGAAAGCAATTCTTATTTTATATTTGGGGCGAAAATCGATTGAAACGCAGATACAGTCAGTCATTATATTTGCCGATAATTTTGAATCATTTCTATAATCACATAAATATTATCAAAAATATTTTCATTGCCTAAGAAAATACACAAATGAATAGTAAAAATGGTATTTTAATGTTCAGATTATATTCAAACGTTTGAACAAATTTTATAAAAGGATTTAATGGTTTTGAGGATTGTATAGAGAAAACACTTTTGAAAATGAGTTTCCAATACATCTAAACATTGGTTTAATAATTGATAACCGAAACAATACATCAAAAAAACTAATCAACATTTCAGCAAAACATCATTTCTACTATTTATCCAAATATTCGGTCATTGCATGCAGTTTAACAACTGTCACATTTAATGCAAACACTGATATCCATATCCATAACCACATCCAAAGTAATCACTATTATGTGGAGTTCCACTAAAGGCCTATCGTTTTGATTATTTGGTTTAAGAGCTTTTGCGGCAGAAAAAAGGACAGAATATTCTATTATTATAATAATAATAGACATACATGTGTTGCATAACAACAGACCCATTGCCATACAAACTATTTTAATTTTGGCCCTAGCTCCTCCTGCTATATATACTTTGCTGTTCGATAGAAAGTATTGATTTTCTCTGTCCATAGCTTTACTCAACGAAACTCTTTTGCTATGGATTTGAGTCTCAGAGACTGAATGACAGACTTTCGCTAAACGATGAGAGAGAGAGAGAGAGAGAGAGAGAGAGAGAGAGAGAGAGAGCTAAGGAAAGAGAGAAAGGGTAGCGATAAAATTCCCCAATTATTTAATAGTACATAAAAATGTGTACAAATGACTGAACAGAATATTATAGACTATTCTTTTGTTGAGAACAGGAAATATTAAAAATACATGTTTTGTTCCCGAACTAAATCATGGAGTTTTTGGAAATCTCTTCGACACTTTTATCCAACGAATGTAAATTTAATGAAAAGAATTATCCTTTCTATCAATAAAAGGAGATTTTGCCTCTCTTTTTGACACTAATACTATTTGCGTTCAAATGTAATATAATTTATATTTTATATTAAAGTCATTCTCTCTGCAAGTTTTTGAGCCCTTTCTCTCTCTATAATGCATTTTCTGATGTCTCGTAATTATGGCATAAATGTCACAATTACTCACATTTTCTTTACTATCGACTCCAAAACAGTCAACACAATAATGGATAAAACGACAAAAAATCATTAATTTATTTCACACTCAGCTAAGGAAAAGTTAAATGACTCTAATGGATATTACGAGGACCCATTCACCATGATAATACAATCAATTTGAGAAACACATAGAGCAAGTTAAGCGAAGTCAAAATAACAAATTATTATTTCATTTAAACTTTGCAGAACAGCAATTAAAGTTAATTGCTCAAGATCTAACTGAGATTAGAAGAAATGTCGCTTCTTTCTAACGAATTACAATTTTGGTTGAAAAATAATAATCTGGTTGTTGCTAAGTACAATTTGAGCATTATACCTTGGTTACATCAATAACTGGTTATTCAAATGAAGCATTTCTTATGAGACATTGAAAGCATTAAAATAGATTAGATTTTAATACTAAACGCGAAACGCTTTTAAAAACTGAAGACTTTAATCAATTATTTATAATTTGACGCTAAAAGACAGATATGTCTTAGAAAACTGTGATCAACGACAACAGATTGGTGCAAGATGGTGCTATTGTCACCAATCTCGGTTTATCAGCTAACTTACAACTGGAGAGGGAATACCATGAATAAATTATTTGTTTGTGGTCTAACAGCAACTTAACTGAAGCCATTGCAAGAATAAGAGAAATGATTTGAAAAAATATAATTAATGAAGAAATTAATCATTAATCAGAACACAAGGTTTAGAAAGAGAGCACAGACTCGTATATAAGTAGGAAATACTCTCGAAACCTTTCAAACAATAAATATATCCTTTATTTGATGGCAAAACTTATATCTTGAGATAAAGAATATTTTCAGAAATATTTCAAATAAAATACTTTCAAAAGAATTTTTAGATAAAACAAAACAAAGAATAAAAATTAGTTCTGAAATTAAACAGAGAACAGAATAAGAATAAATTCCTGAAACAAACCGAATCGAGTAATGATAGGCCTGTCCTTAGTGTCAGTCTCTTTCCAACAGTTAGGTCTTTTTGGGTGAAAATCGATTCGTTAATAACAGTCATTTGCGAGCAAATGAAAATTGATCCCATAGTTGCAGTTTTTTCAATTATTCCGTGATTACTAACCATACCTTGGGTATTTATACACCTTGGCATCTATACACGCTGGCATAGACTAATGCGCTAATTTAATCAAGTAGAGCCTAATCATTAAACAGCAATCGCTAATTTTGGAGTTGATTATCAGTAGACAGCAAGTAAGACTAAAAGTTATGAGCTTGTCAATTTGCTTTCAACTCTAGCTAATAAATAAGACTTCAATCAGGATTTGTTGTGAATATGATCATGACTAATTTAATGTATACTCTGATTGAATGCTCAGATTAAGTGATAGGAAATTAGATTTTGCTTTTTGTCAATAAAGTATTTGTGCGATGAATGCAATGAACAGAAAAAAAATCAAATCAAAAAATTTGCCAAAAATTCTGAACAGATTTTTCTGCTGACATCTGAACTGCAAGACTGATATTAGAAAAATGACTCAACTAATGCAAAAACCCCATTAACTCTTCCATGCTTATCTATTCACTTTTTAAAATCGTTTTTGATTATCAAAATGTTGTTTAAACTCAAATTTTATTGACAATTACTGAAAATATGCATGATCAAACGAAGTATTTTGAGCATATTATGGATGAGAGACAAGTAATCTGTTCTGGTTGTTCAATAAAAGACGGCGTCACCTAAAGATGAGTCTTGAGAGTGATAATAAACAAACTACAATATGCACCGAAAATAAGCATGATCATCAATAAGTGATTTACACGAATTTCCTATAAACCAGAGTTATATCCGTCTGAATACTCATTGATTACTAATTAATGAATACTTGAACTCATTTTTAACAGATTATCGTTCGCGTGATTTATACGAATTACACGATAATTATTGCATTTTATCGATTCAATTGATGAAAATCTCTCTCTCTCTCTCTCTCTCTCTCTCTCTCTCTCTCTCTCTCTCTCTCTCTCTCTCTTTCTTTCTTTCTTTCTTTCTTTCTTTCTCTATCACTCGACTTTCAAATTATGAAATGATCAAAAAAGTTTTTTTATTGCAATTTCAGATATATCTCTGGAGTGCACTAATGGTTGTCCTCTCTTTTGATATTGAATTAATTCAATAAATCTTTTCTGAGACATAAAAACATGATGAAATGATGTTGATCCTTTTATCGCTTCTCTACATTCTATTTGAAAGACTATTATTATTAATCTAAGAGTAAAAAATGTCGTTTTACAAGAGTATAAACAGTCTGTCCTTTCACAAAACAAACATTATTCATTCAACTTGGAATTGATTGAGAAATTTCCAATTAAATTTTTATCTAGATTATTTATTTTGGTTGGAAGTTGGATATAATTCATTGATAAATATTTGAGAATCCTTTATATTTGAGAATCAAATATTTAATATTTGCAAGTTTACAAAGAAATTGCTAATCAGTCTTGACTCAAGCTGAACAGTTTTGTACTTGATGAAAAATTTGCATTTAAAGACTGTCCTTATTGAGTGTGCCGAGCAGAACATAAGAGGAAACCCGATAACAAAGAATACCAGGAAAAGACTATTTTGTCGTCTGTTAGAAACCGATTCTCTATATCGCACACAGAATAGTATGTCACGAAATAGGCACTGACTTCCCGGAGCCCTTCCGTGACATTAAAACCTGAACTCAAGTTCTGTTCAGAAAAAGTGCTATAAATAGATATCGTGTCTGAAGACTGAAAAAACTTTTCATTCATTTTATTGTTTGTTTTTTGCGATCAAAAATTCATAAGATTTTTGTTAAATTCTGTGAACTCAGAGAATATGGAAATCATTTTGAAATTGTTTCAAAAAAATTCAATTTAAATCCAATGAATAATTCAAATACTCGACGACTTTCACCTTATTTTAATCAAAATGATCTAATATAAAATCAGGTAAAAATCTTTTTATTTCTGCGTGGTAATTCACATTTCTTTGTTTTCACAGAACCTCGATTACCTCTAAATAATTTTGTAAAAATGTAAAATAAATTTATTTCTCGTCAGAAGATGAGTGCAATCTAGTCCATTTGTAAATAAAACTATTCAATTATAGTAATGTACATTTCTCATTTTAATCATGATCATCAATAAAATTGCATGTGATCTAGTTTATTTTCTTTATTCTTATAAAAATAATAAATAGAAGCGATTAAGTTCTTATCAAATATTATGCCTAAAATCTTAATCAATCAAAACTAAATGTATGTCTTATGTCATGAAAAAAGTCTAATTTAAAAAAAATTCAAAATAAAATCAATAATAAGAATATGTTTTCCATTTATTATTACTTTTGAGTGCTATTTATATAATCTCATGAATATTATTTAGTGAATCAATCAATATTATCTGGCTATTATTCAAGGCGTATCCTAGAGCGCAGAAATAAATTGTAGACGAGATAGGATTGCGATAAACTTGTAATAATAAACGTAATAACCATTTATTTTATTTTTCAACAATTCTCGTAAAGAATCAGAGAACGAAGAAAAAGAAATCAGTGATAGTGTCGTCCATTTGAGATAATCGTATTATTTTTGGTTATAATATCAAGAGCAACTTGTTCAAGGGCAGTTTTGCTCGATGCCTGTTTTAATGATTGTAATTTTGGATATGTTACGAAACACTCAAACATTTTGCCGCAAATAATATCCCAAAGAGAGTAATAAAATTTTGATAAAAATCAAACAAAATGTGCTATTCTTTGGGATAACGCCAGAGTCAGTCACTCAGCCGCTCTGCCATTAAAATCGGAGTCTTATTTGAAAGCTAAAAGTCTATTAATCTTTTTCTCTTTTTAAAAGACATGTCTCAATATCTATAATTAGAGTTATCCTTAACTTTAATATAAATGAATCATTTATTTAATGAAAGCCTGAATTCATTGGCAATTTTAAGCCAAAATTCAGGAATTTCTTTAGAATTTGAAAGTAATTCAAAATTTTAAATGAATTCACACTTTATTTGAATGCGTTTTGAATTTGAAATTAACTGCAAAACTGATTCAAAAAGTAGTAAATTTAGAAAACTTTTGCCTTAATTTTACTTTTAAAATGTAAATTGAATTAAACTTTGAAATAAAAAAATCAATTAACTTAAACATAAAGTTTAGATTAAATTATTCATAAAATTAAATTATATACAAAAATAATAAAATGCGAGTAAATAATGAATTTAAAGCACATCTGAAAATTGTTTGTGACTTTGAAAGAGAAACTTCCAAAATAAACTAGATATTTATTTACTGAAATAATTGTGAATAATGGCATTTGCCATGGACTGAATTTATTCATGGAAATTTATTAACTCAATGTTAACACATGAGATACAGTCAATCCGAGTGTAAATACTTGTGAGTACAGTCTTCGCACTGTTTGCTCAGAAATATAAGAACACAGAATATTCTGGCCAAAACTATAAGAATAACCTCGTATTTAATGGTTATTTTCTTCTCAAAAGAGCTCAACTGAGAAGAAGGAATATTTACGCTCGAGATTAATACCTTCGAGTACTCTCTTCAGCCATAAGATTACAGTCATTATCATCAAAGTATGTCTTAAAGGGTCTTTAATAATCCTCTCTCTCTCTCTCTCTCTCTCTCTCTCTCTCTCTCTCTCTCTCTCTCTCTCTCTCTCTCTCTCTCTCTCTCTCTCTCTCTCTCTCGACATTAATTTTCAAAGTAAACCCAAAATTAATAATAGATTTTATGAAATAATCATTCGATACATGAAATAGATTTGTAAAGAATTCATTAAATACTTTAGTTATGAAATTCAATATTTTTGTCGAAAAAAATATGAAAATTGTTTGGAATTGTTATGAGTTGTAATTTGAATGAAAAACATGAGATGGAAGGAAGTCATTCCATATGAGGAACTACATCACACTTGACTCTCGGTGAACATCAAATGGTTATTCAATTATAAAGTATGTAGATTTTAATTTCGCTAAATTTAAAGGCAAAAAAATATTCATTTCAACTCATATTTCATGATGAATAAGCAGGATGGCTCTTCAATTGAATCTCTTTTAATTGACTATGCAATTAGCACGAAGGTAGGAGCTGCATTTAAATATTTCTAACCCTTTACTATTTGACGTGGTTTTCATCAGATTGATTATAACCATTAATTAAGTGATCGTCTCTTTCAGACGAAATGTTTTATCATATTTTTTCATTCATTAAATTCTTGGCGCAGAGACGAGCAAAGAGTCGATTTCAGTAAAACCGAGAATTTATTTGTTTTAATCAAAATGTGTTTTTGGCAAAAATTGCCTCAAAAATGTGTTACAAGAATAGCAATGAATAACTTGTGTTTATAACAACTTTT
>JAQFXL010001269.1:0-12912 GCA_034693445.1 Edwardzetes edwardsi | reverse complement strand
TGCAATATCTATTTTCCTCTGAAGGGACCTCAAGGGACCTTTTCTCATAGAGATTTTTTTTCGTGCGTTTAGCTAGTGTTATTCATGAATAACCAAAGGAGAGGAACGAGTTTCAAGGGCAACTTTTTAACAAAACATTGCGATGATTTATATTGATAGAATAAATCATCAAGATGTTTGAAAATACATAAATGTGATTGTAATGTATTTTATGACTGCCACCTCCTTGCTTATCACAGTTTTACCGTATTACCCCGTAAACAAACGCATGCCAGTATAAATAAGTTTGATTATACTGTGCGTAAACCCAAGGTAAACTGGCATGCCAGTAGAAGTGAATAAAACGTGGATGTTTTCATTCAATGAATTCGAACCGCTTGTTTCCGGGGTAATACGGTAAAAGATTTTTATTGGTAAAAACATTTATCGCATGTCAATTGTTTTCCACAGTTAATGATAGCCAAACTGTAATATGATTTGTATTAAATGAGCCAGAAATTAGTCAAAGCTATATTATCCTGCCAAATTATCAAATATCTACTGAATTCTGTGGACAGCCTTTTAATGAACGGGTAATCATAAGAACTATTTTGAAAAGTAGTCGATTTGAAAATCAATTTCAATGAGAGTTTATCCTATCATGGTTAGTCTGCGTAAAATGATCAATGAAATTGAAAAGTAATAATTATCTTGCATCAAAAGTGTTTACCGCTTGGCTGCCATTAACTACTTAATTTAATTTTTGAAATTCAATATTATTTGGTCTAAACAGCGAATAATTTTACAGACAAATTCCTCTCCTTTGGGGAACATGGTCATTCTTTTAGTCTAGAGATTCTGATATTTGTCAAAATAATATTCTTGTAAACAATTCTGATTCAGAAGTTGTGTTTTTGCACCAATTTATTGTACTTTTGAGACAAAAAATAAAACTTTCAATATTTGTGGTGATTTGCACTCAAACTAAAGCTATAGAACTGATTGATTCCTTCCCGAAAACACATGTCCTCCGAGTCTTTGAGCGGTCATTAAATTTCACTAAAATTGCTGACATTTTTTATATCGAAAACAAAATAATTTCTGCAAAACTTATTGAAAAAATCATTTTATATAATCCTAGGATATGTTATGTATGTGCTATTGATGTGTGGGTTGGGTCAAGGGTACAAATTCTATATAACATTTCATTTGACAAACTAATGATCGATTCATTTGTTATATTACGTAACAAATGGCAAACTTATGATGTTTTTCACTCACAACTGTTACAACTATTATCGAAGATAATGAGCAAGCTATTATTAATGCCTTCCATTCTTCACTGTCCCAAAGGTCCCGAATTATTACCAAATATTTAATTAACTAAACAAATGACAATAGTTTTGCTGAACTGAAGCTAATATATAAAATGGGGTCTAATGGGTAATTTTATCAAATAGTGGGGCTGTTATCAGATAAGGTTAAATATCTCATTCAGGGAAGAACACGATTGAATGAAATGTTAAGTAAATGATAAATACATCATCCAGGACCAATTATTTGAATTAATGCAAGTTTTCCGAAAATGATTTCAACTTCAAAGTATCACTTTATAAGGAAAAGACATAAATTTTGAGTTCTTCTGGACATCTCTGATATTTAAATCTATATTTTGAAAAATGAGTTTTAGCTTAAAATTCAAATTCAATTTTGAGAGGATATGAATCATAAATACTTTGAAAGCCTTTTCAAGTACTCATTGATTGTTTAAATAATTTAAACTCTTATAATATTCTTATTCTGAGCTTATATTCTGAGCCCAGATATTGGCAAAGATTTTATTACATTTAGTGGAGTAAACAAATAAAAAGTAAATATAAGAAAATTCAAATTCTATTCAATATTCTGTTGACTCTATGGCTATGATTGAAGAGATGACACAATTCTGTAAGCCTTGACAGTGAGAAAACTGGCACTAGTCATGAGGTGTTGCTATGGGAGAAAAATTAATATTTTCTCTATCAAGACATTTGTAACAGTGAAAGGCCGGTCCCATCATAAACAATGAAAACAGATCAATACCGCCAACGAGTGTTGGGTTCGACACCAGAACTGTTGTCACTTATTATTAGAAGTGGACGACATTTAGTCGTTTGAGTTGTTGACAACTCTAATCATAGCAACCATTTGTTCCAAAGACAAGAATATTGTCAATAGTTGTGATACAAATTGTAATCAATTTTTAGTAGTCTTTCACTCAACTGTTTCTCATGTTTTGGTTCTGATGTGAAATATATCTAAAATTATGGGCAAAATTCAGTTACAAAAGTTTGAAATTATTCTTAACTCAAATAAAAAGGTCTATCAATTGGGTGAAGAAGTGGTCGGCAAATGTGTGATTGCACTCGAAGGCGAACTCCAACTATCTATGGTTTGGTTAAGAGATTGTTTCAAATTTGTATTTTCATATAATTTTTTATTGGTTTTGAAAAAGATCCGGATGCAATTGGTAGGTATGGCTGATGTCAAATGGACTGAGAACAAGGGCTCTGGAAATCATCGTAGGACTCGCACCTATAAAGATAGCATTCAATACTTGGCTTTAGATTACGACTTCGTTCGCAACAGTACTTTGAAGCAAATTTTGAGTTTTTAATTAATTTTGATTTCTAGCCTTCAATGGAATCATCACAAAAGGCATCCATGAATTCCCATTCTGTTATCAAATCCCTAAAGAGTAATTAATTACTGATTTTAACTTTATTTCGTCTCAATAGGAATGTTAGTGGAGGGGGGGGGTTTAAAATTACCAAAATGATTGTTTGTAGACTATATGGTGCATGGATTGATCATGCTAAATTTCAATCCAGAATGGGCAAATTAAAAGTGCCAGTAGCCAGAGCAAGTTTGTGAAACGTAAAGCGGTTATACACTGAATGTAATGACTGATCTCACAATTCACGTCATATGCAATGAAACTCTATGCGCGTTAGCATTCAAAAGTCTATAATTGAAATGTATTCAGGTTCTTCAGGTTTGGCCATTTGTTTAAAATTTAGCATGTTCAATTTATGTTCAGTATAGTCTTACATAATCATTTTGACTATTTCGAATAACCCCTTCCATATATATATTCCTATTCAATTGAAGGGATGAAAACAATTTTGTCTTTTATTCCTAATTAACAGAGCATTGACTAATAGTCATTTATTATTGAAAAAAAGACTCTATAAAAGTCTTGATAAAGTGGTCAAATAGTCTCTTATTTTTCTCTATTTCCTTATTTTTGGGGGTTCTTAGGAGGGGCAAAAAGAATAAAATGATGTATCTGAAAATAATTAATTAAGATTTAATTATATTGATTTCAAATAAAATTTACACTCTACTGCAATTATAATTAAGGCGATTTGTTTTAAGAATCTGTTGATTATAGAAGAATGTTGATTATGAACGACTATTTTTAACATTAATAGCTATTGAAGTGAATTTGGAATCTAGAAGTTGTTTACAATAACGGAAAGTTGATAATATAGGGTGTTCATTATAATGGCAGTTGAGCGTAACGTATATTTCTTGAAATGCGATGCAGTTTTTATAAACATAGCGAACACATTTTGTGACTCATTTTCAAAGATTACATAACATTTGCTGAATATTTCGACCAAAAACCCAAAAAATGCCCTAAAATACCACTAATTTACAGCTCAGACCCTTAAAAGTCGTTTAATAGTCATATAGTCAGTAACGTCTCAAAAAGTCATTTATAGGCACTAGTAAAGTTAGGAAAAGTTGTCCTCAGGACACGATTCGGACGCTACCGATTCTTAGAGCCAAGGTATTAACCGATGAAAAAGTCTTAAGGACTATTAGTCAATGCTCTGCTAATTAATAGTTGTCTTCCATTTAATGCAAGTAATGAATAATCAAAATGAGAGTCAAAGCAATCAAAAAGATTACATTGAATTCAATATAATTTGTTTAATAGACGACAGAATTGCTTTCAATTACATAAAAATTTGAGTGAAAATAAAAATTTATAAAACAGTAATTAAATCATTTCTAACTTAATTCACTTTTTTGTCAACTAATTAAAAGGGGAATTCCTTCGAGTTTTATTGGTTTTCATGGATCAGTCCAATATTGGATCGAAGCAGAGATCGAAAAACCATTGTTTTCATTCAACCATAAAACCAGAACCGAGTTTGAAGTGGAGGCTCCTCTCATCTGCGATAATCTAATGGTTTGTCATAAGATTTGATTGAATATAATGGTAATTGTATAGCATTTACACTGTCTTTAGGTTCCATTGAGCGCCACCCGTGAGAGACAACTCGGCTTTTTATGGCTTAAACCGGGAAATATTACAATCGATATCAATGTAGACAAAAGAGGATATATTCCAGGTTTGTCTTATCTTTAATTATATGGTCATAAAGAGTCCGCTCATTAGATGATATGTCATTTCAGGCGAATTAATAGCAGTGAACAGTAGTATAACAAACAAAACATCTCTTCGAGTGACTCCTCGCGCGACTCTCAGACAAACGCAAAATTTTATCGCAAAAGGAAAACAAAAAACTAAAGAAACCAAATATCTCAGAGTCGAGGGAACGCCAGTGGACTCAGGGCTCACCAGTGTAGAAGTTATCCAGGTCCTTATTGTAGTTTTGGATTATTATTTCGCTCAATAGCTTCTAATTTTTGAATTCATTCATTCATTGATTTTTGAATTATCTTTGAAATCAGGTACCTGTTCCTGCAAATGTTCAGTTATCCGTCGAGTGTCCTATTCTTTCAGTAACATATGAACTGCATGTGACGGTAGAAATTCCGTCGGCAATGAATACCCACATAGATCTGCCGCTTGTGATCACCAAAGAGACAGTTTTGACGAAATCCAGCGCTTATTCAGTAAGAAAGGAGTCAAACGGAGAGATGCTTTACGTCCAGATCTGAGACATATTTCACCGCAAATGACAAAAATATGTCTTCAAAATAAACCGGATTTCATGACTATTTACTCGTCGCACAAATTATAAGCTTTTCCATAATCTCTATAAAACGTTGAATAAATCAAAATTTTGTTTAACTATTGAATATGTGATTAAATTTTTAAAATTCATCTTGCAAATGATTTATTGAGTTTTAATTCCTCGAATAATTTTCAAATTAATTATACGCTTGAATTGTTTGAAATTCATGAGTCACTCAAATCAGTGTTTTAATAAAGGTTTTCACTTTCGGAGTGAACTTTTTTTGCTGATAATTATAGCAAATAATTGAAAAGTTGTGTAATTTTATAAATGCAATGTTCAAAGAGAATGTTTAAGTTGTCAAGGTGATTCAATTTTTATGAGTATTAATAGAATAAGTTTATGGTAGTGAACCAGAATTAAAGGGCTTCACCAAAGATTTCTCGTCAAATGTACATTGGTACAAATCGTCAATGCTTAATCTATGATATGAAGAAAGAATGAGCGAGGTATTGCAGCATCTCAATTTGCTGCAAGATTGATTTGCATGATTGAAGAAAAAGACATTTAAAAGTTATTATATAAACATTATTAGCTTTCTGGTCACAAAACTTACTTATCCCAGAAAATATGGAAAATTATTATAGACACTAAATTATCTGGTATTTTGCATGAGTTGCTCAAGATAGCCTAGAAAATTATAACTAAGTCACGTGTTTTTATTTATTAGACTGAGTTTTCTCTAATACTATACACAAAAATGTGTTCATAAATAAAAAATATTCTATTTTTTCAGTGCTTTGAACGAAATTAGTGGAAAAAGTAAATCTGAATTACAGCTGAAAAATGGTTATTACAAACGATATTTTCCCAAAGAAATGGTTAAAAGTAAGTAAGTCCTTAGTGTGAGTCACATACACTTATGGCTGCACACAAATAATCCATTGGCACAGAAACTGGTCTTATAATTCAATTGCGGAACTATTGCCATAATCTCTTACCCAAAGAAAAATGTTAGTCTTTCTCTCTCTCTGGCAATGCGTCCGCCCTTTGCGTGCAAAACATCTTTTGCTTTAAATAAGCAAAACAACAAAATTGTGTTCAAATTTTTATCAGCAAATACTCGAGCGAAAAAAATCTCGGTATTAATTCTGAGAATTTCCAGGTAGACGGAGGCGGAATAACAACTAGATCAAATCATCAAATTCAGATCAAAGCCTTCATGTAATCTGAAAGAAGTTTCCTTTGAATATTCATCAAATTTTAAGAGAGAGAGAGAGAGAGAGAGAGAGAGAGAGAGAGAGAGAGAGAGAGAGAGAGAGAGAAACGCACTTTCCTCGTATCTAAATTTCCACTCTGGGAAACATTTAGCTATTTTTGAGGATTCAATGGAATTATTTGCAGATAAAATACAATTTTCTTTGAATTGTTTTTCCATTGAAAATAACACAGAATTTCTATATTTATTTTGTCATTTGATAGATAAGTCTTTGAAATATTTAAAAGTATTCATCCGAAACACAAAATGTATTTTCTATTTGAAAACTTTTATTTTAAAAGATTTAAAGTATTTTTTCCAAAGAAAAGGTAAGATATGATTAATATTTGAAGAACAATATGGTCGTCATTTTAAGTCTTTCAGACTTAATAGATATGTGAATACCCTACACATCCTTAGGCCTACCCATCGGTATATATATTCATTTGATTAGTCAACGAATGAGTGAATATTTCACTGAAAAAAGAAAGTTTTTAAATTAGATTTGTCTGAATTCCTGAGAATATAATAAAATATTTCAAACACTAAAGAAATAAAATGAAATGAAAACAGAATTTGTCTTTAAGTTGATTTCAATGACACAAAAGAAGACGAATGAAAAGGATTTATGTGTTTTGAGGCTAAGAATAAAAGACATGTTTTCCGTTAAAAGTCTTGTTTGAAGACAAATGGCTCTCGAAGTCGAGCTAATAGTTGTCTAAGAATTTGCAGGAAATGCTTGAGAATATCCGTTGAGATATATTTGACTGGACATTAAGCTAGAGTGGTTAATCAAAGTGCACAATCATTATGTTTGTCCACTTAGCCTACGGTTAGCCCTTTCCTAGAATCTCAAGCATAAGCGCCGGCTATTGAATCACTACTACAACAGAAATTCGAGCACAAAGTTTGCACAGAATTCAATTTCGGTGAACTTCTCTTAAAATTTGACATTAAATGCTAAAGAGTTTTCAAATAGAGATCTATAAAAATCTTATCAAAAGTCATACAATATTTTACAACTTTTTTAGAAATAAAATTTCGATCAAAACCTCCACTTTTTTCGGGAATTGCTTTCGATTTTCAGGAATATTCTCTAACATTGATTCTGTTCGCAAAACTCTCATTAATTTTTTTTCCTGAGCCGACTATCAAAACTAATTTGTTTGTATCCACACAAGTGATGAAAATTTATTATTTTTTTTATCACTTATTATGATTAATGAAATGGCATTTAATAGAGTATTTAAAACATTTTTTACCTCCGATAGTATTTTATATACCATTTAAGTTGAAATTATATATGAATTGCTATTCGGTTAGAGTATTAGATATCGATCCAATGGCTTAATTCAGTAAAGGTCTGTCTCCATAGATATGTCTCATCCAATGAAAGAGAGCACAGCCACTTGGAAATAGACTGGCGTTAGGTTCAGTTTAGTTTACGGTAGACTTACGAGTAAAAAGTTTATTATTTATTCCGATTGTTAGTGAAATACACGTTTAGTCTAAGGTTTAGTCCATTAAATGTCTGTTTTAGGCAACAAATTCCACACATGTTTTCAATTCTGTTATAGTATTTGTTAAGACTTTTTAACCATCAAGTTTTTGTTGTCAACCATGTCTTCGAGTGATATTCATTTAACCAACGCTCAGATAAGACTGGAAGCCAATAAAACCAAGTATCAAATCGGAGACTACATTCATGGCAAACTTCATATTGCACTGAATGGCCAGTTGTCTTTGTCGATGGTCAGACTAGGGCTGACATGTGTGGCCACAATCAAGGCGGTGGACAGTTCTACCATGTACCAAAAAGACGGAAAAGTATGTTTGGCTAAAAACGATATAAAACACATTATTCTCAATCATACCTACGAATTGCCGGCAAAGAGTAAGTTAACTTTACTTAAGTAAAAATAATATTCTTTGAACTGAAACTACAAAACATTGCTTTCATTCAAATGTTGTAGAATTAGACCGGAATTTATATTTTGTTGACTCAAAAAATATTTATAAACTAATTTGATTTGATTTGTGTCTCAATTGAAAGGTTCGCAGAAATTCTTTAGTTTTATTTGGTTTTTGTTAACACTTTTATTGAAATTAATTGGATTTTATTTGTCTTTGAATTCTTTCATTTAGTTTTGTTTCAGAAAATCTATTCGTTTGATATTTTTATTTGTTTTATTCAGCAATAGATACCTAACAAAAAATAATTAGCCTCTAAATTGACACTGTTTTGCAGACATTCCTATTGAATATATTTAAAATTCATTATCATTTTAATGGATACTTATCTTAAGGCAAATGTTTAATTCAAAAATAGTGTTTGCAATACAGTTTCCAAAGGTTGCAATTATAGAGATTGGTCCTTATTTTTTACTGCATTCAATTTCAATCCACTTTACTCTTGGTCTATTTACAGTCAGTGCAAATATACTGCGGGCAGGAACTCATGACATACCCTTCAAATTCCAACTGCCAGAAAGGTATCTCTCGTTTTATATATTATTTAATTGTTATTTCTTTTAGTATTTTTAGTGAAGAGAAGAGTATTTCAAATGAATCTCAAAAGTAATTACATAAATATTTAACTTTTATATGCATTTTCTGTGTTCTTGCACACATTTATTAATTGCAAGACGAAAAAAATAAATGAACCGAATGGCTATACGATCAGGGATGAGCAAGGTGTGAAACTTAGGCAAGGATTGCGCAGTACCTGGAAATTCCTGAAAATTCTGTGAAATATCTCATTTATAATTATTTGTGAAATCAAGGTTAAATTGTATCAATTATCTAGTTATTACAAATGTATCATGCAATTTCAACCTGTCCTTGAGATATGGTTACCTCGAATATCTCTGTTTGACAAAAGTGCGTTATTTCTGATGAATTATGCAATAGTTGCAGATTATTCTTGCGTTAAGTCCATGGCATCAGAAGAGGTTTCATAAGAGTTGTAGTCTTTACTCTGTCTAAAAGAATAAGTTGATTCACAGCTGACTATCGGTTTGTTTAATAACAATGAATTGAATTACCGTATTACCCCGAGTACAAACGCATGCCGGTACAAATGAGGTTGATGATACTGCCGGTAAATCAGGGGTACACCGGCATGCCGGAATAAATGAATAAAAATTGAATATTCTCATTTAATAAATTTGAGAAAGTTAATTAGAGATATTCAAAAGATTTGTTTCTACCAAATTCAATGTTTTTCATAGAATTAAGGGTTAAGATTGTGATAAGAAAATAATTTTGAAGAAAGAAAATTTTCATGAAAAAGGATTTTGTGGATAACATTTGCTATATTTGAGAACATCAAACTTTTTCCATCAATTTTGTATGCCTCACTTTTACCGGCATGCCGGTAACATACCATATATGCATTTTTTCAAAAATGGTCCTCCTCATTTATACCGGTATGCGTTTGTTTCTGTGGTAATACGGTAATTATTTCTATTTCAATCATATAATGTATTCATCTAAAAAGTAGACCATTTTCGTCATTTTCTAAACATTTCTCCTTGCAAAAAAGGATTCACTCAATAGTTGTCCACAGCGTTTGCATTCAGAGCAAAGTTAGAGCAAACATTTTTAGCGCTTTTAATGAGTAAAGTGTACAAGTTAAAAGATTACTCAAATATTTAAGTGGGTTGGAAATTTTATCAAGTTGATCTTTTCAAATATATTAATCAGAAGCGTATTATTAGGAAATAGTATTTCTGAACAAGAATTAGTGTTTCAGTTATGAATTTCCATAAGTTGATAGATAAGTTTGCACATTTGTACATATTGATCATTTTGCAACCCGTAATTATCCAGCTAAATATTCAGTGCAAACCGTGAACTTTGAGAAAAATTGCGTTTTTCATAAATTCATGAATAGTTTGCGTCTTAATTTAAAATTCGTGAAATTTTTTCATCTGAGAGGTAGAGAAAAGGTTGTGGTCTTTGAATAGAATTCTCAGTTTTAATCGAATTTATTTTTAGTGTAAATGTCATCGCATTCAACAACTTTTGCACTAAAACTGAATATTTTATTAAAAGTAAAGTTTAGTGAAACGAATACGAATTGATTGCTTAAAAACACTATTTTAGAGAACGTTTGAATTTACTTTGCATTCTGAATAAACCTTTTCACATGGGATGTGCAAGAACATAGGCAATGAATTACCTGTCAAAATGTTTTTAATAAAAAATTCATAATAAAGTTTCAAGTACATTTATCAGAATTTTATCGGCATCACAATCATACATTTATTTACAAATTTGACTTGTTTGCTTTGACTCAAGTTGCACCTTGCACATAACAGTTTGGACTCTTTTGAAAGGAGAAAACTTTTGTATTCAAGACACTTTTCAAATAACTATTACGAGCAAGTTTTATTGCTATAGAAGATGAATGTTCCTGTTTATAGCTTTATTACAAACAATTGAAAAACAAGATTTTTTACCGATTTAGAAAAGTTACTTTACAAGGTGAAAAGCTATGTGACAACTCCATCGGGAATTTGACTTGTGATGAGTGGAAAGCCATCCAATATTGATATCGAAATGCATTTCTATTTACACAAAAGTCAGAACTAATTTAAAATATGAAAGATTGCAAAATCGAGATCAGAAACACAGAAATTGATATATTGGCGCGTTTTGGGGATTACACAGAAGTGTCCCAAATATTTCTTAGATATAATACAATTCCAAACTCCGCCCAACATTTTCGACATTAAATTGAAAATATTTTCCATGAAATCCATCCAATTGTCGAAACTTTCAAAAGCGTTCATAACTATAGACTTAACGGTTTCTATGGTCTCATAATTCATATCAGTTTTATATATTGAAAATTCTTTATCGAAACCATTTCGAAGCAAATATCCGGATATTTTTGTGAAGTCCATCTGCGAATAAAAAAGTTCATTGCTTATTTTAGTTGAAATGAAGTTTTGCAATGAATTATTTCTAATTTAATTTGTAAGGAACGTATAGTCTAAGCTGATCAACTAGACAAGGACCCTTTGCTGTAAAACATTGTGCATCATTAACTTTCAATTCAGTAAAAAGCATTCTTTAGAGCACCTTGACCATAATTGATAAAATTACATTGTTGTTCAAATTTGTATCATATGATAAGATCTCTGTATAACTAACGTAAACAAATCGAGATCTAAATGATCTAAAAGATATCATTTTGATAATAAACCTGTGACTAACTTTAACCAAGAATAGAATTAATTTAATAAAGTTTCAATAACCCAAAAACCTTTCTATGGTTTGCTATCTATTAAAACATGGAAGTAATGGACTATTTCTGCTCTGTTATCACGTTTTCTATTATAAAAATTTAGTTTTGAATTATTTATCAGAAAAAGACAACAAATAAATAAATTGATAAATATTTAGTAAAAAGAGATAATATATGACTCACTTCGTCGTAAACCTTATGAACTGAAACCTTTAGTTTATGTATTTTAAGGCTAACAAAACAGTTATTGTCAACTGTGGCCGAAATGCTGGCCATTCCCTCATAGGCTGAGTGACACATCCATAGGCCTCCAAACTTGATTTCCACACGTTTTCTAATTTCGCTGCAAATGTCGTGCAATCGAAAGCCTTTATTGACTGAATCGGAAACAATCGAAACGATTTGATCCGTCATTTCCTTCGAAGTACTTTTCGATATTACTCTTCTGGTATTCCAATGCTTTCGGGCGTCGATTAACATCTGATTCTCCGAAACCTAATTTTCAAACAAACCTTTTTTACATTAATTGTATTTATTCTGTGTTTATATTCTCTTTGATTCAAATATCCTTTGAATGAAAGAAACAAATCACCAAAAACTAAGTGCAAGTCATTAAAGATTTTATGGGCCGATCACTGATTCCAGGGTAATATTAAGACCGAAACTCAATTATTTTAGGATTAAAAGCGATGTCAAATTACTTCCACTCCAGGGTAAAAAGTAGTACAAACATTGTTAGAGTAAACAATTCATGGAGCCTGATCAAGCTAAAAAATAGAACTTCAACCTGTACCATCTTGTTTTATCATTATTTCACTTGTATGCTCCGATTGAAACATGCATGCTAAACTGGTATTAGAATAACAAGATTAACTGATTGTGATCCTTTTGTAACTTCGCTATTTGGCAATAATTTAGTTGACTTACTCCGTTAAATGATCTGGCTCATTGATTATATGTAATCAGATTATGCAAACAAAGCAATGAAAACAATTTTGTTAATCAAAAATATATCAAACCTTCAGAATGTGATTTGTGTCTGAGTTCTGACATAACTCTCGTATTGTTTGCAAATAGTTTTCATTTTCTCTTTCGAGTGAATCGATTCTAATCGTTGTGTTTCTCAGCTGTGATTCCAGTCTTTTATTCAATCCAAGCAAAGCCTCCAAACAGTTGTGTCCTTCAACTGACTCTAAATTACATTTTTCGCATAACTTCTTATTGAAAGGACACGAATTTGAATGCGAGTCGAGTTCACTGAGAGCTACCACTTGAGCACAACCTTTCTCTTTGAAAGTGCAGCTAATCTTCAACTTCGACAACATATTAATTAAAAGCCTTTTGAGATAAACAGAGAAAAAATAACAGATTAATACAGCAGACAATGGTTAGCTTGAACAAGATGGGTTTTGAGAAATGGTTCAAGGTATTGATTGGTTCAAGGTATT
>JAQFXL010001268.1:0-12913 GCA_034693445.1 Edwardzetes edwardsi | reverse complement strand
TAATAACAATTTCTTTCAATAGAATCCTAAAGTTATTACTAATTCGAAGATTGACTCAATAAAGTTGACTACAACTGTGACACCGACTCAGACACCATCTCTTTCCACTTCTGTTGAACCGAAAGTTAAGGCAAAGAAACTCAAAGTGATCCAGGCCAAAACTCCAGCCTTTGATTTTGATATCGAAGGGGGGGGGGGGAGGGGAGAACGATCAGATTTGGAAAAATTCGCTCTTGGTGAGGCATCGGGAGAATGTACAAATTGTGTTACCTTTATTAAAATATTTATTCAGGTTATCGCAAAGTTGTAAATGAAAATTGTTTTCACTTAGTATTGGTCTGAGGCTAAAGACGATCCAATTAAAAGATGCTTTAATTCAAATCTTTTTGCAATAAGTCCTAAACAAATATCAAGACTAAAGATCGAAATCATTTGTTGAAAACTTAGGACAAATAAAATGAATGACTTTACGAGTGATTTGAATCCACAAAAACCAAATAAATAAAATCAAAATTTATAATCAAAATATATTCAACTAATATATCATCAAAATGTTGAAACACTTATATAATTGTTTTTTTAATAAAATATTTCTTCAAATTATTTGCGAGCTACACTCGACCTCGGTTCGCCTAATGCGGTCGAGTGTAGCTCAAGCGGTAGAAGCGCGCGCTTTGAGCGTGAGGGTCCGGGTTCGCGCCCCCGATACATCCTGAATATTTTTACCCTCTTTTCGCAAGAAAATTTCCTCCCGCACATAGTATTTATCAGAAGGCTTGCTTGGTAGACCAGATTAATCTGAAAGCGATGCCAAAAAGCGATATTATTATTATTATTAAATTATTTATTTATTATAATTCTGCTGTGAATTCGGTTTTTTGTCGACAAAACATTTGTGATTCAATTCCTATAAACTGTAAAATTATGCATTTAGTCAATAAACAATGGAATGGATTCTCGGTTCGCCTAATGTGGTCGACTAGATTCAAGTCAGACAAATAATACTGCATATGGGGTATTCTGAAACCCTCTTGGACATCCCTGATATACAGGTATTTTGATAAAAGTATTGCGAATAACAAACAAATGGATAAAAAGCAGTAAAACATAAAATATATTTCCGTTTCGATCGACAAATATTAGACTCATTTTTATTATTGAATTCATTCCGTGAATAGATTTTCGATTAGTTTTGCTTATAGTTTGCATTCAGTTTCAGTCGAAGCCGTTTACATAACTTTTAAACAAAATAAATAGTCAGACCCTCCCTTCCAGCCACTATTGATTCATGCATCGAATAATTATATTTCCAATTCTCCTTGCTAGTAAATTTCAATGTGAAATGAATTTGAACTAAAAAATTCTTTGTTTAAAGTTGACAATTCCCACAATTGTTTTGTTAGAAGTAATGAAAGATAAGTGAAATCCCACTTTTGTTTACGGAATCCCATCAACAGCTGAACTAACCATTGAATGTGTTTTGTCTGATGTGTTGAGCGCTCGATGAATGGCCAGAGTCTCGACAGAAGACCAACAATTTATTCTCTATTTTTTTCTATCAATTATTTATTATTGAAAATTAGAGACATTTTATGGCAAAAAAACTGTTAAAACAAACTTTTTTATTCTGGGAAACATTCAATCGATTTGTTGAATATTTTTTTGTTTATTTAGTTTTTTTAAATACAAAATATTCGGTCAAAAGTGTGTTAATTATAGCCATAAAATGTTTGGTAATTTTCAGTGTTTCGCAAACAAATATATTTTAAAATTTATTTTTTTATTTTCAAAATTTTAATTTAAAATATTATATAATTAAGACTTGAATTCTTGGCTAAACTCATAAGAATTGGCGGTAATTAAAGTCATTTTTAGCCGTTATTTCATTAAATGTTTATAATAATCGCTTTATTATCTAAAATGTTATGAAATTTAAAATTAATTAACGAATTCTTTACATATTTTCATTTATGGGAACCACTTATTTTAAATTTAGATAAAGGACTGTGCAGTTAGTTTTCGTAAATGTTCTTGGTAAGAGATCTATAGCAATAAATTTTGAGAATAGAGTCTGAAAATTGACAGCATTTGAAACAATTGAATCATTTCCACAATTAATTCAATTAACTTATCAGTCAATTAAAATCTTTGTTTAAAATTTGAGAAATGGTTATTAGAGTTGATGTCTTGACCTGAGCTCAGCATAGCTGTCATTATTGAAGATAATAATCATCAGTTTTGGGCTTAAAATCAGTTTAAAATGAATTAAATATCTTTGCATTTGTGATGAACTCGAATGACTCGAATGACTGCTTTACTGTTTGAAATCACAAAGACTTCAAAATATTAATGTCTTTTACAATCAAATAATTGTTTGAAAATGGTTTGCGATTATATACCATAAGCTTAAGGATATCAGTGGCCATACATCAGGTAACAGGTGGGCGATGGTATATATGGTGTGCAGTGTTTGGCGAAACCAATTTACAGATTATAATAAAGGGACAGATATTGCGAATAAAAAGATAGAGAATATGTCTTTAATTTACGCCAATATGAACACAATCAGCATAAAAGTGATTTCCAAGAGAGAGTTGCGGTAACACTGATTTAGCCAACCGTTGCGCCCAAACCTTCCGAAGCCCTCTTCAAACAAACGATATATTGTTTGCCAGACATGTTTCCAATGACTCGTCTGTTCACGAATTGCTTATTTTAAGGGCTGATATTCGCCAACAATCACATTATGAGTTCATTAGATTCGCCGTCGCTTTTGCTTTCTTATGGCTTTTTGTCTGCTTTGATCAGATTTGCGTCCATTGTGTTTATCTCAAGAGAAATGACATCAAATTACATCATAACTACTGAATGCTCGTTAGGAAAGCGATGCCTTTCCTCCTCATGTGTTGCTAAGTCTCGCAGACCTACTAACAGATTCTTAAGGCATCCGGTTTTACAGTCAGTGTGAAAGTGAACAGATTTTCGTTATTTTTAGGCCCAATAACTGAAAATATTTGAAATATTTTACGCTTTTGTAAACTCTTTCACAAAACAGAATATAAGACAAAATTTCTGTCTTTTATCACTCATTTGGGAAAAAAGTGCAATAATTCATAAGAGACTCAACTTTTCCCAGTCTATAAGTCGACATAATATTACTTTAAAAGATTTTAACTCATAATTAACCTCTTTTTTCATTAAATTGCAGAACATTATTAGATTTCCATTAGATTTAATCTTGTTGAATTATTTCAATTGGAAAAATAAACTATAAGTTGCAAGACAAATCATAAGTTAATGATATCAAAATCGTGAAAAAGTGAGTGATTCTACATATTTATATAAAATGTGCTTTCACGATTACCTAAAACTCAATTCAAACTATAAGTTGGTTTTTCTCTGAAGACTTGAAGTCTCGAATTGAATCCCGAGTTAACACATAAAGCGTTTTCTAATATATTTTCACTCTTTTCCAATGAATTAAAGCCCAAAATAACAGCTTTACTACTAATTGAGTGAATAATAACAATAAATCAGACAAACATTTGAGACAATTTCAATGTCAGACATTTGTTTGTTATAACCCATTATAACTTTGATATACAGTTATACAGAAAGACTACATTAAACTACATGTGAACTATCGGTTTAAAGGTGTGGCCGTCCTATGAGAATATCAAAGGAATAACATTTGCCTTTTAGTTGAAGTCTATTCCACTCTTTTAGTCGTGATTTTTCAGCCCTGGGTTTTAAATCACACCCAAAACTTTAGAGCACTTGAGACGAGAGTAGACTTCTATCAAATATTTTATACTTCATTAATGTTATAATAATTCATTATATCTATAAAAATCTCTATTAATTTATTCTGTGCACTGATTCACCACTACTTAAGCTAATGCCTATTAATTGCATCAAGTATTAATAATATTAATGAATGTCTAGATATATATATAAATATTGTATAAATGACTCAGAATTGCTGTTAAGAGACTCATCACATAATTCTCTCTCTAATGAATTACAACATTTTTGAGCAAATGAATCCATTTTTCAATATAAGAGTTAATTAACTTTTCTTCTCTAATCTACTCTTCCCTTAAAAACTTCGCCCACTATTATCAAAATATTTTAAAATCAAATTAATGCAAAAATTGAAGGAATATCTGTTGGTTGGGCTCTAATTGGTTACTGATATACAACTGATTGCATGAAAACAGATGAGAGTGAGTCCAGTTGTAAGCCATTCATTGTTTTACATAATAGTGTTTTATGTGTGTTATCAGCAAATGATAAACTATACGATTATGATAATAAAGGGATGGTTTGAAAGCACCGATCCTAGAGTTTTCGATGGGGTGAATAAATACCATCTATCAATTACACTATGATTTGCTTTCATGCAATTCTGGCAATCATTGCAACTCTACTGTCCATTCAGTTGATTACTTGTCCCTTTGGTATCACTTGCATTCAAGTGGTATTTGCACTCACAATACAAATAGAAATGTTGTCTTTTCAGGAAAGTCATCGATAATAATAGTAATTATAAGAGCATAAAGTGTGTCCGATTATTATGCTCTCTGATCGCATGTCCGATATTTCGCTGAATCACAAATATCTTATTAACCTTCCGTGCGTACTGTGGAGAAGAATCGGCCCAAAGCACTGAACCTCAATTAAAAATTTGCTGTAGAAGTCACTTAAAAATATTTTAGCAATGCCTAGAGTATGACTTTAGCAACAAATGGAACCAAGAATAATTGAGATTAGATAACTAAATATAATTAAATTAATTATTTGCCAATTATTTGACCAAAATTCAAACAAGCTTTTCAAAATGACGTCTGCTTAACAGCAATGCTCAAAGCCTGTGCACTTGAAATATTTAGAACGCCCAAGCACACGTTGATTGCATTACATATAAAGATAAGCATAAGAGAGTGTTTTGAAGTTTTTCCTGCATTGCAGTGCTGTCCTATTAATCTGCCACGATACACAAAGTGTGAGTTTTTCACGGTACACGCCAAGGGTTACATTCATTATACTTTTTTTCATTTAATTTGCGAAATATGTTTCTTGAATTTTACAGAAAAAGAGGAATTCATTGTTTGAAGAAAGCCTTTGAGGTAATAGTCAATAGAAACCAACAATTTTAAAGACTCTTCTGTTTGAGATTTGGCTCAGTTTTCATGAAATTATTTCAAACAGAAATCGAAATGAATTTAATGACACAAATCTTCAGCGAATAAAAAGTTTTCAGTTTTTATGACATATTATTTTCATCACTTGTTTTGAATCAATGATTTTATAAATCATTAACTCATCCATGAATTCAATTTTTCAGCATTTTGTCAGCAAATATGACATAAATTCAAGGACTTTGCAATGTTTTGTCAAATTATATTCGAACCGAAATCTTATTCGAATAGAAATTTTTGTTTTCAGTCAAACCAACAAAAGAATAATTGAACGGAAAGAGAGAGAGAGAGAGAGAGAGAGAGAGAGAGAGAGAGAGAGAGAGAGATTTTTATGTCAATAATGGTTTGACTCCAGAATTGTATGTCTGCACGACATTAGACATAATCATCAGTCGATCATAACTTTCTTATGTCAACACTAGAGTTATAATATGATTCCCAAAATATAATTTCATTTCTAATGCAATATTATATGAAGTCATAACAGTGTCAACGCTCTGGTCTTAAGTCTGTGCTTACAATTCATTGAGAAATTCATTCTTATTGTTATTTTTGTTATATTTATGTTACGATGACTTCGAACACAATGTTCTCAAAGAAAATAATTAACTTTTAATTTGAGAAAACAATTGGCTATAGGAGTTGCTTGGTACAAGTTTAGAAACATTAATGGTACAGGGTCTTCCTTGGTTTAGGATTAACAGCTCCAGCTCAGTCTTGATTCTGAAAAACGACTATGGTAAAAGCGTTCCACTATAATGAATGATAAATTAGAAGTTTTGACATAAATTGTTTGATTAGATTGATTTATCATGGCCAATCATCACATTCTGAGTCTTTTTAATAACAAGAATAAAACTAAAATTATGAGAAAATTACTTAAACTTTGACTGAGTTTTAGTGGAAAACGTTTTCTCAGATAATTAAACCAAAAATTATATAAAAATGTTTTAATGAAATAATTTTTATTAGTTTTTCATTCTTTGTCTTTCTTTACACTAAAAATAAGTTTTTATTAATTGATTTAAACTCTATTTCGAAACAGTATTTAATTAAAAGTATTGTGAAATCACTCACAGATTGAGTAATGAATTTGCAGACAATTATGAGAAGTCCTTAGACGTGAACTTTTGGCAAAAAGCCTGCACTTGAACTCAAAAATATGCCATTTGTTCAGAAATTATTTTATGACAAATTTAATCATTAACTTAGAGTTTAATTTGTTTTTATTACTAATCAGTTAATAATATAAAATTCAAAATATAATGAAAACAAACAAAATTAATGTCAAATAAGATTTACATTAGATTTCGTGCAAATATGTAGAGAAAAACAAAACTATAATTTCACATAAATTTGCATATTTTTAGTCATTAATACTGTTATATAAAAAATGTTTCGATTTTAGAGATTATATCGAAGTTGAGAATTGAAAAACTTTTGCCAAAAAGAGTAAAACTGTTGTTTGAATAGAAATTATAACTAATTTCGTTTGTAATGACATTCAAACAAATACTTGAATCTAATGTTTTCAATATTGCGAAAAACGTATTCATTATCGGCCGTCGGTTCCTGAGATGGATTTGAGTGTTTTGGTCACAAAGAATTTGACACAAATGTGTTGCAATTGTTGGGTAGTACGACATCACTATTGGGACTGCTCTCTCTCTCTCTCTCTCTCTCTCTCTCTCTCTCTCTCTCTCTCTCTCTCCCAACCATTTGATGCAATCGACGTCATCTCCAAACTGGTCGTCATTTTTTGTGCCAATTTTCCTGAATTCAGTTCTATTTAGTTTTGAATCAAATAATCAGTTTTTACTCACATATTGTAAACAACGACTTCACACAATAAAAGCAAAACTTTTGCCTCCATTGGAGGTTCGGTTGCAAAACAATAGCCAACACTTTTAGAGACTAAATCTGCGAAATATATTCGGTCACCAAATAGTCTTCCATTGATTACCACTCCTTTTGGATGTAATAGAAAGCCATTCCATAGAATTAATTCAAAATTAGTTGTAAGCGATCCGTGAAATACAAGGAGTTTAGGCAAACCCTCTATTTTTCATTCTTTGATTTGAATCTGCGATTCGACCCCACTTTCGAAATATATAATACTTTTGGTCTTCACTTCAATTAAGAGTTTAAATGTTTGAACTTTTTTTTGGAATAATTTCTTGACTTTTATCAAAAAACTTCATCAAAAAAAGAAACATAAGATTGGAATTCAAAACTCGAGTTAATTCTCTACCTTTGTTTGAACTATAGATCGAATCCACAAACTAAATATACATGGCTATTAACATAAAATGTACTAGGCAATTCCGTTATGTACTCTGTGACTAATCTGATGCGAGTTTATTGAATGTAACTTAACTTTATTGTCTTCACATCCATTTTGGGCACATTTTTTGATTAATTATTACTGAAATTCAAATAATTGATTAGTTTTTATATTTTGTAACATATTTTCGACATTTGTTTCAATTTGAAAAATATATAAAACATATTGAAATTAAGGGAAAGTTGGGTTAGATTTAAATAAATCCCTATTCTGTGTCCATAATGTAATGAAGTCATACATTATCTGAAGAAGAATCCGATTCAACCATTTGTTGAGAGGCTCTGACCAGAGATGGGATATAAATACGATTTCTTGGTTTGAATTTATATTTGTTGAGGAAATCATATTTTAGTGACAAATGTTTGGGTACTTTGAATGGTTTGCGTTGAGGGGTGTCTGTCGTCTGATAATCACATCGAAACCATTTCCTTTTTTTGTTCACTTCTTCGGCATAACCCGAACAGATATAACCACAAATACGGAACACGAGCTGTCCTTTCGTACATTCCGGACATTTGACGAGTCGGCCGAAAGTCATGGCATCAGCCAATCGGTCGCATTTAGACGTCCTCTTCAGAGGAATGTCGATCTCATTGTTTTCCATTAATTCAATTAAATCTTTCGGTTCCATAGTTTCCAAGAATTCAATATTTTTGTAAAACAAATCCGATTGTAGTTTAAGTGCCTTCTCTTTGGGATCTTTTATTTTTTTCTTTTTCTTCGGAGTTTGTGCCGTATTATCATTGGAGTCATTACTGGACAGGTCTGACATTTGACTAAACGCTTGAAGTAATGACCTTTTAATGGCTCTTCTGATCCTCTTCTGGTCGTTATACTTGAGTTGAGCGAAATGTGCGATCTCTTCAATTCTGGGTCGGAAGCGGTCGAAAAAGCACGAGAAGTGGTGCCAAATGAGTGCCCGATTACGAGGACTCACGTGTTGTTCGACCGCAAACCGAAGACTGTCCTCTTCTATCATTGCATGACATCCATTACAATAGCTCTCATCGTCTTCATCGCCATAATAGGCATAATCTGAACGATATGGCAGTTCTTGTCTTAAATCCATTGGAAATCACTTTGTATTCAAAACGAATGGTTTTTTGAAACGGATTTCAAAAACATGTGATTCGTGTAAACAAAATATTATTTCGTTTAGTATTGGCTCCAAATTCAAGAAAATATTTATTTCAATCGTTTTGTTTCAATCAAATCATTAAAATTTAATCAAATTTATTATTAAATAGTTTTTATTCGAAATCCAAACAAAACTTACAGATTATATGAAATGCAATCAAAAGATATCAATATTTTTTGGTTAATCAACAAATTTGAATCAAATATCAATCAGTATTTTATCAATTAATGTGCAAAAGGGAAAGCATACAAATCAATGTCTTCGAGGTTTGATTGTTCAGAACAATGACTTTGTATTGAATTTGCATTTAAGAAGATATTTGACGCGAATCTGATTCACGTCATAAACGATATACTCGTTGTAAAGCAGCGAACATTTGTCGGCCTCCTTATCCACTCCTTTACCTAACGGTACTTTCACTCCGTCCGGCATCACATGAATCTCATTCGGATCTGGAGTCGTCTTTCCAACGCCTTTAACGCTGTGTTTGTCTTTCGGTAACTTTTTAACGTCTTTTGCGTCAAACAATTCCCAACTGAAAAACAATGGATTAGTTTTAATGTCAATAAAAGTCTGAGACATACGTCTGTCCGACGGCCACTTCACTCAACAGAAGGAGACCAACATTTTTGTTGGAGTTGTGGTGACAATAACCCGCACTTTTGGTAACCATATCCGCAAAGTAGATACCTTTTCCAAACATATATCCGGTTACCGGCGCTTCGGGCGGTGCGATTCGCAATCCCTGAGATAAGATACCGGCAAAGTTTGTAACTCTGGATCCGTGCCATAACAGCATTCGATTTTCGAAATCTTTGTATTTCTGTAGATAGCGCTCAGCCTCTCCGTGACGCTCCACTTTGAACACATCTTCGATCTCGAGGGAGAAGTTATGAGTGGATCCGTGAGTGTTCTTCAGGTACTTCTCGATTATAGAGAATTCTTCCTCATCTTTACTCAAGGGATGGATCGTAGCATTGAGTTTGTGGTAGTGATGATCGATTGGATCCATGTTTTTGGTTTCTTCGTCGTTTGAATTAATCATTTCGTAGGCCATCTCAATGTCGAGGAGAGCCTCCAACATATCCATCTTCGACTTTATCATATCTTCACTATCAATAAGAGTCGGTCGTTCTGTACCGAAGTTATGGGGAATCAAAGTATAGAATCGATTGGTCGCGTCCTTAACCTTTGTGGCATTCAATGGCTTCGATTCAATCAATTGACTCAACTCTTTGAGGACAGAGCAGGCCTTCAAGAGTTGTTTCTTTGAGAGTTTTCCCAAGGGCATCTTCTCCAAGTCCAGTTCGAATTCTAGCATTTGTTCTTTCATTTTCTGGACATCGAATATCATACAAATTAAGTCTTGAATCGATTTATGAAGACTTGAATTCGACTTTTCCGTATCCAATGTTGCCATTTGTGTGTCACCGCCGTAGTCGATGTCCACCGGATAGTAACAGTTCGGGAATTTCTTAAACTTCTTTCTTCTGTTCCATTCGTTTTTAGTCTTTTCTTGGAAGTACTGTTCAAAGAAGGCGATGGCGTCCTCTTTATTCTTGAATTTATCTAAAAGAGTGCCTCCAATGGTAGTGCCGACCCGACCCCACGATCGGAATACATAATATTGATTCTCTTTTTTGTCGTGTTTTAGAAGTTGTATCTTATAGTAGGAGTTCTTATTCTTAGCCAAATCGACATTAGAAAGGACTGCATTGTATACGTCTTTGCCGTCTTTATAGATGTGTGTAATGTCTGCCACTTCGCAGTCGGGGTCCACAACATTGCCGTCTTTCAGAACCATTTTCTGTTTGCCTACGCTTTTATCAAAATGACCTGAAATTCAATTTTGGTATTAAGTTATGTATTCCTCGTATCTGTACTCAACACATAACTCGAGGGTTGAGCTCATCGTAAGGATTACAAACATATCAAATAACAAAACTATTAAACCGAATAAACGATTCACTCATTGCTATCGGATCTGTCTGTTGTGTACTATCGGGAGGTTTGTGATCACAAAATATTACTGACATCTCTGTGAGGCATCGACTCCCGGATTAAAAGCACAGAACAATTAAAAAAATAATTACCAGATCCTGAGCCCGATTTGAAGGCTGACTTCATTTTCTCCCTAACATTCAAATTATTGAATCTCTTTTCGATATCGACTTCAAAGTTATCCAAACGATTAAGACTTATGGCTTGAATTGGATCCGAACCGTTCTCTACGCCGAATAAGAACTCTTCGCTAACAATGGGAACCATTAATTCTTTGGCTTCAAGTATTTGAGCGCTTTCTTTGTCGACATCTTTCTTGGATGAGATAATACAAAGTGTTGTTCTGTCGATAGAGTCCACTAAAGTCGCGCCCAATTTCTTCAAACGAATTCTCAGTTCAATCTTTTTTATCTTCAGTTTTCCGAATGAAAGGATTTTATATCCATTAAGAGGTGTAACAGTCGAAGAGGTTGAGCCGTTACTCTCTTTCTTTGGCAGAACAGCACTGGAAGTCGAAGCAGAGGCTCTTTGTATGGCAGCCTCTTTTAGTGTGGGGTTATAAATACGGTTTCGTTTTTTGTATTTGTATTCATTGAGTTCTTCGTATTCTTCGGCCAAATCTTTAGGAACTTTAAACTCTTTCCGTTTAGGACTCTCTGTGGTCTGGTATTCACAGGTCGCCCATTTAGTGGCTCCGCTACATATATAACCGCTGCTTCTGAAGACGAGTTGACCTTTCTTACATTCGGGGCATTTCTCCAATTGACCGAAAGCCATGGCGTCGGCCAGTCTTTCATATTTGGAGTCATTAGCCGACGGAACTTCAGTCTTATTGTATTCCATGAGTTGAACCAAATCTGATTTTCTCATATTTTCGGCAAATTTTATATATTTGAAGAGAAGATCCGACTGTTCTTTCAAAGCTTTTTCTTCTCCGTCGCTAAGCTTTGGTTTCTTCTTCGGTGACTCAGCCTTAAGTTTGTCATCACTTCCGTTATCCGGTTTCTTAATCTCTTTTAATTTATTGACCAAATCTTTTTGGTCGCTGTCCTCTAATTTGTCGAAATTAGGTAACTGTTTGGCCGACGCATAAAAGCCGAGACTCTCTCTGCCGCTGATAAAGCACTCGACGTGAAACCATCGGAATAGAGGTCCGAATCTTCGGGCGTCTTCCGATTCTCTGTCGAGTTTACCGATACGGACCAAACCCTTAGTTAAAGTATTGTCACATAACCGACATTTGGCGCGATTCGACTTCGCGTACTCCACATTGAAGTCAATGTATTGACTCATTTCAGACATAACCACAGCTTCTTCTCCTTCGTTAAGCTTTGGTTTCTTCTTCGGTGACTCAGCCTTTAGTTTGTCATCACTTCCGTTATCCGGTTTCTTAATCTCTTTTAATTTATTGACCAAATCTTTTTGGTCGCTGTCCTCTAATTTGTCGAAATTAGGTAACTGTTTGGCCGACGCATAAAAGCCGAGACTCTCTCTGCCGCTGATAAAGCACTCGACGTGAAACCATCGGAATAGAGGTCCGAACCTTCGGGCGTCTTCCGATTCTTTGTCGAGTTTACCGATACGGACTAACCCCTTAGTTAAGGTATTGTCACATAACCGACATTTGGCGCGATTCGACTTCGCGTACTCCACATTGAAGTCAATGTATGGACTCATTTCAGACAAAACCACAGCTTCTTCTTCGGCCTTCTTTTTCTTCGTCGTTCTCTTTTTGGTGCCGGCTTTAGACGTCTCTCCTGTGGGGGCGCCGATCGACACTTTGATAGCCTCCTCTATCTTTTTCTGGTCTTCAAACTTAAGACTTCCGAAGTGAGCGATTTCTTCGACTTTCGGCCGATATTTAGTGAAGAAGCACTTGAAGTGATGCCAATTCGGTTGTTTGCCGTCAAAGAACGGCGACTGAACCATAACTGCCATTCGAAGCGATTCCTTAGCGATGTTGTCTTTACATGACTTACACGACGCCCGACCGCTCTTCGCATACTCTGTCCGATACGGCAGTTCTTCGCGCAAATCAGCCATTGTTTTGTGGTTTGTGTTGTGATCTGTTGTCAAAGATTTTCTACGATTCAAATGATTTCAAAAGTGTTTCACAATATTCAAGAAACACAACATTTTTTGTGGCAAAAAAATAAATCTAAACCCGTTTTCAACTCTCATTGGACTATATATTGCAAAACATCTTCTCATTGGACCATATTTTGCAAA
>JAQFXL010001267.1:0-12913 GCA_034693445.1 Edwardzetes edwardsi | reverse complement strand
GTAGTGGAGTGGTGACAGTTTGTCCACTCAGTTTAAATGTAGTTTAATCTGTGACTAGTCAAAAAAAAGACTCAAACCATTTGATCAAATGTTTTTAATAGATATTCAACTTAATTGCTTATTGAAGTTAATCAAAAAGCAAATTAAACTGAATTCATACTCAGTTTACACAATCGATTGCACAGATATTAGAATATTTGTGAATATTTTTTGGAATAAAATAATAAATTTGAATTTTATTCTGAGTGTGACTTTTGGGGATTAGAATCCTAAAAATTTTCGACACTGGTCACAGTTAAGCCGAGATCACCTCTATTCGCCAAATCCTATTTCGCCGAATCTCACTTCACCGAAAAATTATGTATCACTTCGCCGAAATGTATATAAAGACATAAACATCACAAGTTTTAGATTAAAGATTATAAAATATTAAAATTTGACATCAAAAATGAAAATAAGAACAAATGTTCTTCATTTTGGTTTTTTCCATTTGATTCACTAATTTTGAATTTTTTATAACTCAATCTTTAATAAATTCTATATAAATAATGGTATTCGGCGAATAGGGGGTAAACCGTTAAGCCTAAGGCACAAGTCTTGCAGCAGCACTATATCTGGGCTCGCGTTTGACTGTCACCAATCCACTAAATAATTTACTAGGACTACACCACTCCCATTAAATGTAATGTCTTTTGTGGTAAGAGTTTATGCTTTGTATGGAATGAAAAGTTTTATACCAAGTTTCATTCAATTAACTAGGCATTTACAACGTTTCCAATTCAAGTTGATTAACGAGATTTTTCTTCTTATGAATCAAAAACTTTCTCTTAATTCAAGAGAAACAAGAGAGTTGTCCTAGCACATTCAGCCAGAAGAGGGAGGTATCCATGTCAATTCTTAAAACTTTTCGTACACCTGAGAGGTTTGCGGGTTTACCAATAAGTAGCCAAATCTTATGCCTTCGTTAAGGTTATTCTCAAGGTATTCAAGGTAACATTCGCTTTTTAATTGAAAATGAAAGTAATTGGAGAGTAATGGAAATTATATCAGTTATTATTTATAATAGTTTATAAGTTATCATGAAAAGTGATACCTTGGAAAGTGTAAACGATTCTAATTAATAATTGGCGATAATATCCGCAATTTGTCGCCATTGCTATCACTTTGTCTTCAATTAATTGGAGTAAAACTGTTCTCCGAATCTTATCATTGATTTTTGTAAAGATTTTGAATGAATTAGTTTTCGTCGAAAGACTTTTTAATATTCTTTAAACATTGAGTTAAGAAAACTATTAATATATTAATATTTGAATACAAAGAGTATATAAATATAATATAATTTACGATATAATACAGCTTTCGTTTTGTGTATTGTTTTGTGTATTGTTTTGTGGCATTAAATTAGAGCTCTTTTTCCTATCGTTAGTCACGTAATGTATTTTAGTTCCGCCCAACCATTGGTTCCGATTTCTTTCAAGAGTCGATTCATAATCGAAGTTATCATCACTGGAAGATGAAGAGCAGGAACTGCATGTGGAACACCACTCATCACTCCATTCAGTTTTCTTCGAAGGTCTCGACTTTGGTTTACGGTTTAGTCGTCTTCCAGTCGTTTCTTTAACACTCGGATCAAATGTCACCGATTTGTTGGCTGAACGGGGATTAGTCTCCGGTGTTGTTTGAGATGAAGTCGACTGAAGTGCTGTTGATTGAGTCGACGGAGTGTCCGCTTCTTCTGTTCCTCTCAAATCTTGTGTTACTTTTGCATTAATCGAGTCATTGACTCGTCTGTTGTTTTCAATGTATGAACTGTTGGACGAGTGGTCCGCCTGTGAAGAGGTCTGTGAAGGAGACTCACTCTTTGGCAGTGATTGCATTGACTTCTCTTCAAATATTCGCGAATTATTAATAACTTGTTTGGTTTGGCTATCAATTTGTGCCAATTGTTTGGCCCTTTCTTCTAATGAACGCAAGAGAAGTGGTGTCGTCTCATTAGAAGAAGAGGAATGAATTAGTGATGCATTGATTAATGGCTGAGATTTCAATGAATTGTTATTTGTTTCGAATGGATTTGCACTCAGACTAGAAGATGTCGATGAAGTCATGGAAGTCATCTGATTGTAATTTATATCATTTGTGATTTGAGTTTTTCTATCAGGTATTCGAGGGTTTGTGCGCTCGTCTTCGCTAAGACTACTTCCATATTCTATTGCGGCACTAATTATAGCGTTGTGACCACTCATCTCATTTTGGATCAGTTGGTGTTTCATATAATTCAAAATGTGATGCGAAGGAGGATTCGGTGGTCGACCCAACTGTTGATTATTTTGTAAGCAATCAAACATTTGTTTAGTCATAAAATCATTGGTTGAAAAGTGTTCACAATTTGTAATATTTGGTGAAATCCTTTTGTTTTCAATGGACTGACAATCGTTTGGTTTCTTTGAATTTTCATTTAAATACATTTGACTTAACTTTTGCGTCAAATTATTTGATTCCTCAGACTTTGAAAATTTATTTTTTGGTATTTCTTCGATTGTATTTTCGGTGACCATAACTCCATTAAAAGGAATTCCGAGTCTATCCTCTGGGAGTCTTTGAGTCTGACTATAAATCTTTTGATTTTCTCTAATTTGTGGCTCAGTTTTCAAAATTTCTTGATTTCGCGACTCTTCTGAAAAATTCTTTGAATCATTGGTTACACCAAAAGAACTGTCAGTATTTCCATTAGTGAGCGCTCTTTGCTTTCTCCGATTTCGATATCTATTCCTTTGAATGGCTTCTTGAGAACAAGAGATCGAACAATAGATCCTTCCATCGAATGCTGGGAGGAATGGTTTTCCCAAAAGTGTTTTGAAGCAAAGGTTGCATTTGAAGCACTGGTCACTCGCGTGCCACGACCGGCCCTCATGTGAAATGGCGCCCACATCACAACCGATTAGTTCTCCACATTCTTCACATAATTCACCAAAAAGAATGTCAAAACAGGTCAGACAATAGGGTAGTTGTTTGTCCCGCTGTTGTAAATTGAGTTGAGTTTTGTTGGTCTGAATGGCTTTTTTATCGCTTTGTTTGGAGGGATCGGCCATAATATACTGCTGTCCTCCTAATGATCGTTTGCATTCTGAGCAACAGAAGTGTCCCAAATGCCAGGCTTTACCCTCAGCTTCAGTACACTCTTCATCAAAGATGAGGTGATCGCAGAACTGACAGCGAGGTTTAAACAGCTCTACAAAGTGTCGACTGCAGTATAAACTACTCTTCACTTTCGTCCGATCGTTTCGATCACTACTCGTGTGAAGGAATGCCTTCAAGTCTACTAAGACTTGTAGACACTCTTCACATGTAAAACACTGGATATGAAAGAGAGCGGTGGAGTTGTTTAATGAGGGAAGAGTATTATCTGAGCCATTCTCTGGGCGGAGGGCAGTGTTGTCTTCATCATCGGTAGTAGTATTATATCCATTGTTATGATTTCCGTTTTTGGCGATCGATATCTTGACTCCAAACGAGTCATTTTCGATTGGATTTCGGCACTAAATTCGATAAAAACATTAGTTTTGAAATTCAATCGAATAAAACATACTTTGAAGCAAAGGTTGAGTGACTTATTGAGGAAGAGTTGGGGTTTGATTTGAGCCTTTCTTTGTTGATTTCGGACAAATTTAACTTCAGTTGACTGCGATTTAAACATCTGTAAGTCATGGGCTGGCATTTGGTACTGAAGTTGTTCTGCTCTCCACTCAGACCCTTCACACCAAATGAAAGTATTTATAGTGAGTCTTACCATAAGGAGTCAGTCAGACATTTGTGTATAATATTTATTATAAATATTTACCCTTAAAGTCAATGAAGAACTGAGAGATACTATTTTTATGTTCGCATTTCTGCTTTAATAATGCAGTCAACGGTTGAGTAAGTCTTTGCTGCAAAAATCCTGAAGTGGCCGATGAACTGATGGCTGGCCCACAGCTCGACATCGATATTTGTTGTCCCGACTGTCGACTATCTTGAATAGGGTGTTCTGCCACTTCCCGATGTCGAGGATCACAAGACTGGACAGAATCACTGTTGGACTGCACTTCTGATTCACTATTTGTTGAGTTTTTAGTCTTAAGGGTCGAAAATATTTGACTGAAAACCAAAATATTATGAATTAGAAGACATTAAACGAGAGAATAATTTCTAATGAAAATCAAATTAATATAATTTTATGATTTCTTTTGAATTGTTTTGAAAAGAGTCTGATTTGAAACAATGAGAATTGACTTAAATGTCTTGGAATAGAAAGGCGTCGAACAATAAAAGCGCACAAAAGTCTATACAAACTCTATTGAAGTCATGAAACTGTGAAACTACTAAACAACTAATGAGAACTACTCAGTAGACCAGAGAAGGACAGGGATAGTACACGACAGACACGAGCCAACGACAAAGAAGCAAAACTTATTACGAATACATATACTAATCGCTTGACTATTATTCATGAAAATAACGAATCAGAAGACGTAATGCAAGGCTTTGATTACGATCTCAATAAAAGTTAGCTCTAAAACAGTTGAGAAGACCATTGAGTACATCATAAGTGCTTTTGACAGAAGGCCTCGCATTTTGAAATCACAATTCATTTCTCACATCAATTCATCCACTTTTGTATTTCATTGAAATGAAGTCATTTATGAATAGAAAATATTTAATGAATTCGAAATTCAGGCGAAAATTAGAAATTTTAATTCCCAGGGCTTTAATCAAAATATTATAGAAGTGGAGTGGAGGGGCTCTTAAAGGACACACTCAAAAGACTTACTCATCCTTATGAACACATCTGTCATTAAAGATCGCACTCATATTCGACGAACACATTGAGAACGAACTGAACTGTTGATGAAATTGTCTGAAATGAGTTGGTTTGGACGGATTGCCGATAAAGTGGCCATTATTGTAGATCCAACACACTTTCCACCAATGCTTATGCCTTCTGTGGTATGTGCCAGAAGTAGAGGAAACATTTGTCGTAGTTATAGAAGTGTTAACACTTTGAAGTTTATTACTATTCATTAACGGCGACAATAAGTTAGAGGTCGGCCAAAACCACTGGTCTATTGGCTGAAACTGTTGTCTACTCTGTGTTTTGACCAAATCGGTGGACATTTTGTTGTTGAGAGAGAAGACCAGTGGAAGGAATGGAAGGAATGGAAGCAATAATAACAATCGCTGGTAGTCTTAGTTGTTCACAATCTCATAGACATAATTGCCAGTTATGAGAAGCGGACCAATTATGCCATACATGCCTTCGGGCAGAGCTCAGCCTAAAGTGCCTTTACCTCATCAGCTTCTCTCTACTTTTACTCTGCCTTCACTAAACCTTCACTACTTTTTCAGCTTTAAGCACACTTTACGATCGGACGGCCTGTCTGTCACTCTGGTTGGCATTCGAGCCCCTAAGTTCGGTCCCCTCTGTTTGCATATAAAATAATGGATGAATCGATACAACAGAACAGAACTGATATAAAGTGAGGGCAAAAATGAATGCAAAACAAGAATATTATTAGGGATGAGAGCATCGGATCAACGATCACTCCCATGCCTTTAGGCCAGACATACGGCCTCTTCTTATTGTCAAACGAAAGTAATTTCATTGGTTTGGGTGAGGCTTACACTGAATTTGTCGGCAAAACAGTCACTAATGCCATAACACGAACACTGATTTAGTCTTATCTGAGATAACATTAACGATACGAAAGTCTTAATACTTATAAATTTGTTAACTTATAACTCAATTGATTAATAATTTTTCATTTGCTTCTGATTTCTCAATGAAAACCCAAATTCAGTCCTGATTTGTTCCATCGATTTGAAACAATTTGAGGTGAGTTTCAATTATCCTAAGAATTCAACCCTTTCTCAAATCGATTTCAGATCATTTGAATTTCTTTAATTAATTCGTTGCAAACAAATTGCGAAACAATTGAATAATTTTAATGAATATATCAAAGAGTGAGAGAGGAATAACTTTTAACAATATCTTCCCTTCAATCTCATGGAAACTATAACACCAAATGATGCTGAATATGCTCTGGTCTTAGAGTTGCAATTTATGTTTCTGATAATATTAATAGGAATTGTGTTCATTGAAAGTTATCTCTGAGTTTAACCCCATTTGAGGAATAATTTAATAAAAGTTAAGACACACTTATGAACACGGATTCAAAAATATATAATCAGTTTTTTCTCTGAAAATCAAATGATACCATTTAAGGCAAGATTGAATATTTTGGATATGTGCTCATGTATGCTTTTACTTGTAGATTTGAATTATTTAGAATAACATATCACTTACAAGACTTTCTCTTTAAATACGATTTGATTATAAATTGCAACTCGTCTTCGGGTTTAACCGTTAAAATATTTTAAAAACTTTTTGTATTTTGAAAGTATCCGAATCATTGGTGAAAATGCTCGCAACAGATATAAAATGACTGTAAAAAGTTTCGTCTCTTTGATTGAAATGTTAGACTATTTTATAATGAATTTGAAAGTAGTTATAAAAATAGACGAAATACTAATGATATTAATCATTAAAAATATATTATCCGTCAAATCATTAAAAAGTTTAATATTTTGGTTAATCGTTAAAATAGAAAAAGTAATCATTAAGTGAATTGACTGACAGATAATGTTTGTCATCACTAGAAATCCCAAACAATTAATTGATAGTTGAGTTTAAGGTTATTTCTCGAAAAAAATGAATGTTTAAAAAGATTATAAAAAATTGAGGAAATGTTTGGGGAATTTGAAGTTTGGTTGGAGTGATGTCATTGATCCTCTAAATTTTCCACGAAAAAAAACACGATATAATAGAATGTAGATTATCTGACTTTTATATTAGGTTCAAATTAAAAGCTCCAATGATTCAAAATATTGCCATGGGGAAAATATATTAATTCTTTGCTATCTCCGCGGTTAGACAGTTGGGTTGATTCGATTTCGGATTCTTGCAATTATTATTATGAATAAAAACGTCAAAATTGTTTACTTGAAATACATTTTGTAATAATAGCCGACAAATGATTTGTTTTACAGATATTGTGCTTCAGTTTCAGACACTCATAATTCAATTCTGCGAACACTAAAACTTTTAGGAAAATTGCCAAGTTCATTTCGAATCAAAAAACAAAAACAATTGAAGTAATCATAATCTTGAGAAAAACGCTGAGAATTTTTCGGCCTCATGATCCTGATAGGGATGGGTTAACGCAAAGACTTATCTTTTCTTATGCAATAATTCAGCATTATGTTATTAACAACAGTGATTGTCAATCACCCTCCTAAGTCTTGAACTCAAAGCTCAATTTTTGATCAGTTAATTGAAGGCTTCAATCATTTGAGGACTAGTTTATTGAAATTCACAAAATTTAATAAGAAATTCAAATATCGATTAGAAACGAAAGTTTGTTAAAATTGAATCGAAAGAAGCAATTCTTCAAATCCTTTGATTCCTTTTGGCGTAATTTTGGGTGAATTTGTCGCTCACTTTAATTCTTAATTATATCTTTCAATATTAGGAACACTATAATTGATTATAGCCTGGAGTATGAGTTTAAATATTTTGCTTATATAATCAGTTTACTCCTATAATCGATTCATTGGAAATCTTGATAATTGGGTCAATCACTTGATTGTCTTCAATTGAATAATGAGTATTCAATTCAAATCACTTTGCGTTCAATTTTTGCCTTAACAGCAATTCAAGAGTTCTTTTGCTTCATTTGTTTGGTTAATGGTTTCACAAAATGGTTTGAATTCACACATAATTACCGTTCGTTTCAATAACTAACATAATATGTAATTAAAATAATTTTTTTTTTCATAAAACTTTGATTTAATTTATTCCAAACCCAAATATTTGCGGAATTATTGTTTAATTCGTGATATGTTTGTCCTTTATTTTCCTCTCACTTAAAAAAACAATTTTTGCAAATCCCGGATCACTGATAAGACCAAGCTCAATCAAATGATTACTGAGTATTCAATGTAACCATAGTTTCAGAATTGTGTCAAAATGTTATTTTAAAAAATTTTATAATTTGTTTATAGATTCCAATTTTCAATTTGAAACTAGGCAATTTATGTTAATTAGCCAGAATATTCACATATGAATGGTCAACATGCACACAAAGTGAGGCATTACCCCTTAATCAGGTTCCGGCTGAGTTTGACAATACGAGACCTGTTTACAAATCAGAGATCTTTTGGTAATCACTTCAATAGTTAGGTATAAGACAAAGACTCTTCAAATGCAATATTTGCATATTTCAGAGATGCACTTGCTCAAATTGTCAAGTTTGAAATTATAGATAAAATTTGCGGCAATTTATCACATGATTTAGAAACGGAAAGATGTGTTAAATCAGAATTAACTTTAAATCAATAAATTTTAGCGATAATTACCTGAGTCTCCAAAAGTTGGAATTCCTCAGCAATTTCTGTCGAAACGTATCGTTGCCTGAAATCGGTTTTTGTCGTCTCATTACTTGTTTGTCAAACAGTTCTTCGTTTGTCTTCTCATTTGTCGACATTTCATCGACATCTGAGTTATGGTCGACATTCGACTCATTCAAAGACATTTCAATTAATTTATCAAAACATTGATTCAAAAATAGTTGACATTTTTGATTAAAATCTCATTGATTTCAATGCAAACAAATATCAAACAATACTTTCTTTTGAGACGAGAATTCAGTATTAATATATCGTTCGGTAATTCATAATTAATTACAAATTTTGACATAAAATGTCATTAAAATCAAATTAATTTCAAATAATTACTTTTTAATCAAATTTCAATTAATATGAGCGACGATAGCGTCGGCTTTTAAATGAGATTTCATTAGAGTTTGCATTGAATTGAAGTCAAAGTTTTTAATTAATTGCTTTCTTTCGAGGCATCAAAAAAGAGATTTGATTTTTAATCCGTTTTACGAAATCAAATCTTGAGATTAACTAAAAAGTGTTGATTAGTGCGGAAGACCCACAATATGGCTGAGGGTATGGCTGAGACACTAACAGACACTAAATTCAAGTAATTATTTAGTTTGAAAACTGGTTTTTCAAGACTAAACACGTGACACATATTCGCATAATTAGCCCACAAAACAACAAAATGTTTTCACACAAAAAATTAGGCGAAACTCAAAATCAATTTTTTATTTGATTCGAGACTCGAATCAAATAAATGAGTCACTAATTGTTTCATTACTTTTAAAGACTTAAATACACAAAAATAACCGTTTGGTGACCCAAACATTAGTCAATTTAAAAAGATTAATAATATTCATCAGTTTAAAAACATTATCAAGCAATATTTATAGGTTATGACTGATAACTATTAACTACATAATTTTAAAAACTTTTTTATTAGTTTCTATTTGAAAATGTCTTAAATGATAGAAACTTTCATAAAACATGTTTTCAGTATTTCACTGAATTTTAAGCTCAAATTTATTGTCAAAATTCAATGAATATGAAAATTGAAATAAATTTAAGGATAGCAACAATAAAAATGTGTCCTGGAGGCAATTCCTTACTCAAAAGCTCTTCAAAGGTTTCAGTATATAATTATTATTCAATAATGTGATGGGATTTCGGGGGGTCTTCACTATAGAAGTGCCGATCACTGAACAAAATTATTGAAAAAACTTCCACTCGATTGCAATCACTTATCATTTTAAGACATTAGTTTTGAAATGTTCTTAGATTTTTCGGTATTTCACAAAATAGGAACTATTTTATCATCGCTTTCATGGCTCAAACTTCTAAATGGTTGAAGGGCAAAATATTCTAATGTTTTTCTCAATGAGTAATTCAAACAATAGCATTTTCAAAAATGAATCTAGTATAAAAGATAAATTCTGTAGTATAGAATTGTTTATAATGCAAAATCTATTCTCATTCAAAAAAGAAGCAAGCAATGGTTTGGATTTGTGGTCAATTTTCTATTTATATGATCCGTTGTCAACATTTCTGATTGAAATCAAATGATTGATTGAATTTTGAGAATTAATTTTTATTAGAAAATTGATAACAAAAATAATATAACGAATTATACACTGAATTGAAATGTTATTTGAGTTTGCCTTCAGAGCTAGAAAGCCAGGGACGGGTTGTGGGCAAAGTTGATGGATAATAAGTGCCTTTCCTTCGCTTCAAAGTGCCATCGCTGTTGCGAATGGGATACGTGGCCATCATTATCGGCAGTTGCATACGGATTGACTTATGGGCGCCTTTCGGGGTTATCACAAACTATGGAAAGCATTTTAAATCAATTACCAAAACAATTGACTAATGACTTACGTATATATCATATTGTATTCGAATCAAATGACAACCCCTTTAAAGACAATAAGAATCAAATTATAGCTTAAATCGATTGGAAACATACCTTAAATTGGTTGGAGGTATGGGTGGGATATATAAAAGTTCGTTTCGCCACTGTTCGGCACAATTGGCGGCGATTTTGCCCTTTTCTACTGATGCCAGTTCTCTGGTTTCTGTCTGAACCACTTTATTCTTAGCCGTGTATTGAATAGTCTGTCGAATATTAATCAAATTAATTGAGTTTTGAAGAAAGCAAACAAATGAGACAATACTTCTGTGAGAACGGCTCGACTTTTCTTAATCACACAACTGCTGTCATTCTCGATGAGAGCGCTCAGACATATACTCTCTCCGGGCACATATCCGCCACGATCCAGTCTGACTCTACACATCACTTGTCCGCCAGTCTTACAGGTCATTCCAATTTTTTCATCGAGTTCGCAATGGAATGGTTGCTAATTAGGAGTGAAATCAATTCTTTGCCATAAATTTGAATAAATGTCTTACAGTTAACAGAAGTGGTTCTAAATTGAGATCAATTGGGTTCATAATGAGGAACACCTGTTGGTTCTTATGGACCAAACCATTAGGTTCTCTGAGCTCAGCTCTACAAAAGTATTGAACCCATCCGTGTTTGCCCAGAAATGTGGAGGGTAGTCCTAATGGCAGACCCAATTTGAAAGGAAATGTATGGATACCGGGAGACAGGACTAACACACGACTACTATTAATTGTGGATCCATTGTATGCACTTCCAGTTTCTGCAAAAATGATTATCAATTAATTAAGGGTTTGTCTCATTTCTGACGAATACAAACAATAATAATTGACTTTCTTTGGTAACAATTATTATTCATAATTTCAATAACTATTTGAATATAAATTTGAGGCGAAAACTGTTTCTCTTCTTTGACTCCCACTTAAAACACTCAAAAAAGTCATTCAATTGAAAAGAAAAGTAAGTTTTGATTTACATTACATTCAAAATAATTGCGAATTAAGTCAATGATTGCCTCATATTATAACAAATTGAAAAATTGTATCAAATTTTGTCTGATATTAAAGAATATCAAACAAATGAAAAATGTGAATACAACTGACCACTTCTGGCAGAGCCATCCCCTAGAAGTCTCATTCGAAAGTCGATATAGTTTTCTTTATCATTTGCAACAGCTCTTCCTTTGCTGGTGACGCGAACCACTCCTTCACCAACAATGTGAAAGTAAAGACCTATTCATAAATAAACCATTACATTTGAATCAAGCAATTAATTTAACAATTTTAACAGACCAATGGCAGGGGTGTCCTCTTCGATCTCGAGCAGCACTTTTCCAGAGAGAAAGGCTCCAGGAAAATAAAGTAAAGTTTCGTCGTCTAAAAGGATCGAAAATTTCTTCAACTTTTTGGCCATTTTTACGAATTTTGTTGAGTTTAAGATCCGATCGACAAATGGTTTTCACTGAAAATGTTTGGCCAGAATTCAAAGCGATTCAGTTTTACATTTATTTAAACAAATCTAATATAAAACAGTGAATAAATGAGAGTTCGTTATCTGAAGAGATGAATAAGAAGACAGAGTAGGGAACAGTTGTTTGGTCTGACAATTGGCACATCTGCTCACTTTTGACTCCTACTCATCGATTCCATAATTGGACTCGAGTTTACTGAATAACTCCATAACTCAATCGCCTGTTTATCCAATTCATGGCCAAAATGAGGACATTTGACGTATGAAAATATATTACACCTAATCTTAACTTCACTTCTTCTGATTGTTATTAACTTTTAATAAAATTATCTCTTAATTGAAATTTCAATAAATGTTTGACTTTTTTTTTATAAAACACTTGAAATTTGATTGAAAATCGATTCGATGCTTAAAATTTGACTCTAATATTGACTACAAAAATGTTGAATAGTTTTCACGAGAAATGAGTCAAAACTTGTTTAACAACTTCTTTGGTGTTTGTAATACTATTTTTTCATTTTGAGAGAAACCCTTCCTCTTGTTTTCGTCGATAATTTGATACAAACCAATGACTTATCAATCAAAAATGTCTATTAAGGGAGAAATAGGAGAAACCAACTTTAATTTCGTGCTTTCATCCAATTTATATTTTATTACAAATTCTTTGATTTAAGATATTTTTCAAATTATAATCTGATATCAGATGACATAAAATAGGATATAATCCGCTTTGAAGTCGAAGTTTGTAACAAATCCTTGGAATACCAAAAATATTCGATAATAGTCTTGATTTCAATGTCGAAACGCGAAACAGATATAAAACACTAATAAATGATTTAATAGTTTATTTTCAAAAAGTAGTCAAACAATAGATAACTATTAAATGCAATCACAGTAATCAATAAAACTATTTGTCCTCATCTTTCAGACCTATTAAAAACTCATTTCGATTAATTCTATACAACTTTTGGTCAAATATTAGTGGCTTAACAAAACATTTAATGTTAACTAGCAATAAATCAAATGTTCCAACATTTTGAGTAAATAATAAAAATACCGATAATTAGC
>JAQFXL010001266.1:0-12915 GCA_034693445.1 Edwardzetes edwardsi | reverse complement strand
TCCTAATAATAAACAGCCCACTATTATTAGGAGCGCCACCAAATTTATGCATAAGAATATCGCCACTGAGTACTCCCAACCCTTAGGTTTATGAGGAGTGATATGAAGTGCCAGACAAGTTTCGGGCCGGCCGTCAAGAGGACCGACATGAAAATATCCAGACTGTCCTAATTTGTACGTTTCGCTGAACATTACTTCGGAAACGAGTAGTTTATTTGAATCAGTTATATAACCGGAATCTTGTTTCCAATCAAATTTGATTTCGGAGTCGCAATTGCAGGGAAGGTACGGTTGAGTGCAATCAGGATAGCAAGCACATTTGCCGTTAGGTGCTCCACCCAAGACATCTGAAGTGATGTGTGGCACAAACTATAAGATCTGGAAATATTTATCACTGATTCGTATTGTTTTATATTTGACTCATTGAATAACATTATGACTTACTGTTCGAGTAGTTTAAAAGTGATATTCTTTGGATATCTTGAAGTTTGTTCTCTTCGTGAAACTTTTCGGGACAGTCTCTGTGTCGGTCACACATAGCATACACAAGGAATGCGATTTTCATAATAGCATTGGAAGGTTGTGTTTAAATTACAAGGAGTTAAATAAATCAAATCAAAGTACAGGTAAAGCCTTCATCACTCAAATCTTTGCAGTCTGTGAGGAGATCACACTTACTTTCATTGCAAATAATGATAAATTTCCCACAAAAGTGTCATAATTATTGTATTATTTGAGAAAATTGGTAACAAAAATAGTTATTTGTAATAATCGCAAATCTTATAAAACTTCCCAGACTCTTTTTGTGTATTTTTAAATGGATTTTACAGCTAATGAGAGCTTATTATCGTATTTTACATAAGTTTTGAGTTTAATTTAATAAAAGCTGTAATTGTGTCGATTGATAGCCAAATAACGGCAAAATGTATAGAATTTAAGGCATATTTCTGACACCTTTTCTTTTTTTAAGACCAGATTTTACGACTTTTTCAACTGAATTCACAAAATATTAATAAACACTTTTTATAAATCACTCAAATTTATGTTTATTTTTTTAAAATTGTGTTTAAGCTCTTCCCTGAATATTTTCATGTCAAGGGAGAACATAGCCCTGGACATGGAACAAAACCCTCCAAACCTGGATTGTCCAGCCTATGTAATATAATGTGTATCTATAACAAGAGTTTTACACATTTATGTAATTTTAAGTAAATTGAGTTAATTTTTCAGTTCAGAAGTTCACTCATTTATAATCCAAAGATCGATAAAAGTGTTTAAAAAATTCAAATCTTTGTTTGGTATTAATCGCTTCAATACTAAATATTTTCTGCTTTTGTAAATTTCAATCGATTTTTCGGAATGTTGTGACCTTGGTCCATTATGAAATTTCATTCAACCACTAACACACACACACATAATAATGAAGTATCGAAATCAGAAGATTTGATTCAATTTTATTTAAAGTGTTTCCTATTTTTAATTTTTGCAATTTATTACTTTTTATTTACAAAATCAATGATTAACTAAAAGGAAGGTTTAAATGTTTTTTACAATAAATTATTGATTTGTGAGATAAACAGTGAGAAGAGTTAAGAATAAAGCGATTGATAATAAAATTTGTTAGACTTTTCGTCGGTTTGAGACATCATTTAATGCTTTCAATAGTAATGTCATTGAGTTATCACAAACTCGATTCGAGTTGAAATCCAAACGATTAATTCAATTCATATATAATTTATTATTAAATCAAATTATCGTTTTTAAGTTTTTTGGAATATCATCGGTCATAGTAATGGTAATATTGGAAGAGATGGTCAATAATTGTGGTCAACAGTCAATAAATTTATTAGTATTCGTATAAATAGAAAACTTCTAAAAGGAGCAGAATTTTAACATTAAATCAGTTATTATTATGTATTGATTACTAAGAATATCGTATTAAACGAATGGATGATATTTATAACAATTACGTGAACTGATGGCAAATCAATAAATTGAATCTTTCAATGATTTAATGAGTTGAGAGATCATTCATTTGTGACACTTGTCAAAAGTCATATTTGAAAATTGTAAGCATTTAATTGAGTTGTGAGTCAATTGAGTTCAAAGAGTATATATCGTCCAATAGAATGCATTGAATATCATATAAGAGACGGGAAATATTATTCGCGAGTATTTGTCAATTTTGTTGACATCTTTAATCTTAGGGATCGACACCTTGAAAGCACTGGCGCCTCGTTTGATTGACTGCAACATTCGAGGTTTGCCTCGAATGTAAGGATCACTTCTGCTATATCGCGAACGGTTCGGCCCATAAACACTGGCTCTGGTCGGCGAGTATGGTATCCGATGCATTGGATTACTCATCCGCAGTGATGGAGGGAATCTTAGGTCACTATCGCTTGTGCTGCACAGCTTATTGTGTCGGTTCCGAAGACAAGGGAGAGGAGACATTCTGATGTCATGCAGTTCTATCATCTCATCGTTCTATTGAATGGACAAAATATTTCAATTATTGTCTAAAATCAGAGAAAACTTACAGTGAAAACAGAATCTGATTGTTTGCCGACTCCGGCCGATAAAGCTTTGTTAGAAACGGATTCATTTTTGTCATGTTTGGGTTTTTTCTTAGCCCGTGCGCCCCAATACGTGTAGTTGACGGCAGCGTATTCGAGTAAAGCGGCGAAAACAAACACAAAACACATAACCAAATAGATGTCTATGGCTTTGACGTAAGAAATTCTGGGCAAAGAAGACCTGACTCCAGTGCTTATCGTTGTCATAGTTAAGACAGTCGTTATGCCTAACGCCACTCGCGCTGACGTTGCCTTGGATTCAAATATTAATAATTATTTGGATATTCTTTGAAATATTCAAAATATAAAAATTCAAAAAAGAAGAAGAAAATAATCTCTAAAACCAATTATATTTGTATTTGTGATATACCTCGTGATTGATCCAAAAGGAAACCCACGAAAGCATTACAATAAGAATTGACGGCAAATATGTTTGAAATATAAAATATCCGATATTTCGCTTCAATGAGAAGAGTAGAGATAGTCTTTGATAAGTACCTAAAAATTATTTTTTATTGAATTATTTATTTTTTCACTCATCCATTAATTGAATATTGAGTCTAAAAGTTACCAGTGGCCAATTTTTCTATGCGATCTGTGGTTTCATAGCCAACTATAGTGAATTGGGGAAGTTTTGCGTCTTCAACACCTGTCACCGGCTCAGACATCCAATACATCACGACATCCGATACCGTATATCCATCTAAAAAGATGAGAAACACATTGAAATAATATTCATTAATTCTTTGCATAATTGCTTTTATCTAAATATTCAAATTCAAAATTAATCCATCTTGCTTGTTTCTGATTATAAATCAACCTATCAGAAATTTAGCCAATTATTCTTTATATTTGAGGCTATTTTTCACAAAATTAAGACAAGGAATTGATTTTTTATTGCATTAAATTCATTAAATTCTATGATTTCATTCCAAACCTCTTATAAACTGTTGGATACAAAAGCGTTGCCATAATTTCATAGCAAATAAATATTGAACTTCAATATTGTTAGTGGGCTTTAATTGAGATAATGGCTCTTTGAAAAACTTGTCTGGTGTTGTCTCGTTCACCAAATATTTGAATATATGAAAAATTGATCGAAAAAAGACAAAGCTTACAGCTCTCAATCTCAACAGTGCAGTTTTGTGAATCTAATGGATAAAAGTGGAGATCCATCATACAGGCCAGGGTTGTCGTAAATCTTTATGTTCATAAATAATTTTCATTTATATTCCAAATTCGATAAAATTATCAAATAGTGAGTGGTTTGAGGCCATACCTCATGCCATATGCAATATATCCATCAGATTTAAGGCGCACCATCTTATTCTTCTCAGTCACTTCATGTAAAAAAGAGTTCTTGTCGTTTGCAAAACTTGATAGTTCATTGAAAGAGACACACATTTATTGTTATTAGTATTAAGTTTGAAAGAAATTTTTGTTAAAACGTACAAGGTATCAGGAACCCATATTCGTTCAGCAAAATCGCCAGAAAGTGTGAGTTCATAGTTGTTTTCACTGAAAGATAATCTCTCGTCTTTCCAATACTGGTTCAGATACAATGTGATGGTATAGTCCTGTCCACAAATTCATTAATCAATTGAAAATACCCGTAATTATTATCAATTATCAAATAAACAACAACTCAAAGTCAATAAAAACATTTTTTGTCTTTTATAACATTAATTAATATTAACTCAATTTTTTTTGAAAATTAATGCGATTTTAATTAAAGCTCTTTTTTCTAGAAAATTTTAACTCATGGTTTGAAATTAGTTCAAAATACTCCAGAATCAACTAATTTCAATATGAATATGTTCTTGTTTTTATTGCAAAAGATTTCAGTGAATCATTGGAGTGAGAAATAATCGATTTGTTTAAGTCAAGCGTTTCAATGATTTTGCATTTTCTTTGAGGCATTAAATACTGAATTATATGAAATACTTTCAAAAAAGTAAAATTGTGATAAAATATAGAAAAGAATGGAATTTACATAAAACACAATACTTTTGAATATTTGTTAAACACTTTCTCATTCTTATGCTCTCTATTCTTATCGAGGGATCAATAAAAAGAATTTCATTAAATATGAAACAATTGTTTTATTCTCAAATTTTCGGGTCATTTGAATAACTATTATAATAATGTAATAATTAACTAGAACAATTTTTCGAAATTTCAATTAATTTTAGAATTTATTCAATCCTTTTCTTCTAATCAATGATCAATGATCAAGATCAAGTGTGGTCTCACCTTTCTTTCTAAAATAATTTGAAAGAATACCAAGATTTACTAAATAAGTTACGAGTGTATAATCTATTTGATTAATAATAGGCTGAGGATAAAGGTGAGCTCAGGATAAAAAAATTGTACCCTCATCTATTTGAAAATTCTAGTGAAAATTTTGATTGTTTATTCAAGAATTCCCATTTGAATAAAATGATAAATTATTGTCTCAAATACTTCATTATATTTGGATTAAATCTTTGTTAAACTGAAAGGACTCGAAATAAAATGTGAATTTGAGCAAGATAAGGACAAATCAGTGTCAAAGTCTGTCAAATAATGATTACTTTTTAGCCATAAGTCAGGAAATGTCAAATGATTTTTCTTTCAAAACGAAATGCGAGTACAGAATAATTTTATCGATCGCTTTACGCTAAATAATGTAAAGAGATAAATTTTATTCTAGATTTTGACCAAGTTCAATTTTACATGATTATTCTATGCTCAAAATGAAAATTACTCAAATTTGTTCGTATGATTGATGTAAAACATTTATTAACATGTTAAAAAATCATTCCAACAATTAGACACTATTAAAGGGCAATCAAGTTTTAAAATTGAAATCAAAAACTACTATAAAGTAATATAATAACTTGGCAAATGTTTTATCTCGATGATTCCGAAGAAAAAGAAAGAGGTTTCAAGTGATTCAAATTACGTTCAAAATGGTGTCACCCGAAACATCTAAAATTTTAATATTTTTTAAGATTAGATTTTTGATGTCTCATAATCTGATAAAATTGAATAAAAAAATCACTTAATCTCTAAAATCTGATATTATTATTAAAAGTTGAAAACAACGTGTTTTCAACTCAAATCAAATGTATTAAAAGTGGTTAACAAACATTTGTTAATATCCTTTAAATTTATGATTTTTAGATATTTTGGGAATTTGAGATTTCGATATTATAGATTCTGGGATTCGAGATTCCGGGGTGGAACCGTTCAAAACCTATCAAACTAAACAAACAACGAGAAGATGGCTGAGGTTTTGCCCTGGGCAATCTCTTTCTTTTTTTTCTTGTTTCAAATTCAAAAACTAATCAATTTTTCATATTTTTTTAAAAAAATCAAATGAATTGAAGTGATTTGTAAAACAATTTGTAATTTTCTACGATTACATTATTTACAACTTTTTTAATTGAAAGGAAAATGTGGTCACAAACCATATTAACTTCGGATATACTGTCAAAGCTGGCGATCGACAAATCCATTCCGACCTCAAGTGGAGGGCCTGTAAAATAGGAACAAATATCTAATATTTTATAAAAACTTATTAAATCTATTAAATTAATGTTGGCTTCAAGTCATTGATCTTTTTTAAAAAAGTCTTCAATAAAAGAGAATCACTCAAATGAATTTGATTCTTGCAACTTATAAAACAATAAAAGCAAAACTAAATTAATCAAATGAATGAAAGCCTCCAGTGATTTGTGTGCTCAACACTTAGCCATTACTCTCTGGGGTTTCGATTAACAAAATGATTGAATCATTCACTCTATGAACTAGCACAAATATTGGAAAAGCAAAAATTATCTTACGTCATGTTAAAATAAGTAGTACAGTGCATTCATTTAATTGAAAGTGAAAGCAAGAGTACTTCATGATTAAGTGATTGAGAGTTGTGGGAACACATGACTATTTCAAAAATTTCAATTGAAACAAGTTAAGATTGAGAGCACAACTTGGGTTTGGCCGCTAACTGTGGTATTATTAAACCTTAATACAATTATTAATTTGTGGACAAAATTTTGTTTCGAGATCTAACTGTTTTCTTCATCTGCACAGAAAGTCTTTTGCAAAAATAGCAGAAATTTGTTTATTTGACTAAAACTCAAACAGATAGAGAAGCGGTCGGTCTATACATATAGTCTATATGTTTGAGTTTTAGTCAAATAAACCATTTTTGCAAATTTAACAATTAATTTATGGCTGAAATGAGATCTGGTCTGCATTCCGACTCCTCACACACTGTAAGCCTTGCACTGAAAAAGATTGAGGTCTGGACACAACCAGACTTTATGTGCAGATGAAGAGAACAGTTAGTTCTCGAAACAAAATTTTGTCCACAAATTAATAATTGTGTTAAGGTTTAATAATACCGCAGTTAGCGGCCAAACCTAAGTTCTGCTCTCAATCTTAATTTGTTAAAATTACAATTTTTAAAACAATCAAGATTATTTTACATTCTAAGCTTTCAAAAAATAGTTGAGACGCTTGCTTTCGAACAAGGTTTCAATGGAATATATCAAATACTATGGAATATGTCACTAAACTTTGAGATTTTTCAACAAAAATATTCCTTGCTCAAAAAGTAGGCTTAAAATTCAGTAAATTAGAAAATAATGCCACAAGATTATCAACAGATTTGTGGCTGGGTCATTGTAATTGAAGAGGAAAACTTAAAAACAAAACCCCAATAAACTCGCGAAATTCGTGACAATTTGGAAAATTTAGTGCTTGCTCATCTGTCAAAGTATTGAATGTCTAAAAAGTTTAGGTTTTCTGAGCAATAAATCACAGGATTTAAGTCCGGCTCTAAATGCAAGCTTTGATTGTATTATAAGGAAAAGGTATTTGAGTTTATTCATTGGTGCAAAACATAACGACTTGTATTGTCTAAAATAGGACTTCTGTTACGCCTTTATTATCTAATAAATAATAATCAATGAGTAAATGTATTTATAAATAGATATTCTCATCATTTACTTTAGAATTTAAGATAAATGCTTTGAAAATAAATTGATCGAGATACATTGAATAGACTTTTAATTCATTGTCCAGTTTTAATCTTGGCAATATTTGTAAACAACTGAGTAGAGAAGAGAATGAATGCAATTATTGATCGCTTTTGTAGTTAACAAAGATTTGCAAATCAATAGTATTGATGATATCGAAGCGGATCTGCACTCAAATGCTGATACATATTCTGAGCACAACTTCAGAGTCAAGAGAAAATCTGGTCTAAAATAGACGCGATTGTCATTTCCAGTAAACAAATCAAAATCTACATTGAAACATTGCAAGTTGGTACTTGGTAGTATTAGATTAAACACATCATTCATTTTACTTGAATTTTACTTTAAGGAAGAATTTCAAGTGCCTTCTTAATTAAAGCTGGTTCATTTTTATGAGTGTGTAAAAAAGCGCCAAACATTTTGACGACACACAAATTTGTAACTGGTTGCGAATGATAGAGCAAGCTCCCCTTATTAAGTTTGTTAATTAAAGCACACTTCAAAATTGTATGCGGTTTTGCGTTAGAGGGCGTCAAAGCTGAATAATCAAGTGTTTGTATAAACACATTGAGTATCGAATCTGACTAATTGACACTTGCTCAATCGTTTGCTGAGTGTCAGAAATTTATAAAATTGATATTTCGTATGCTTTTGCCACTTTGATTGGAAAAATTTCTGTTTTTTCACCTGATCATGATGAATTCCTTTCTCATTTGACCCTTATCATTGTTATAAAAGGCGTGTACTCTATGGGCCAGAATTCTTCTCCATTAGAAATTCTTTTCAGTTTTTGTTTTGAAGAAATTCTTCAGATTTTCTTATAATAAAAAAAATTATAAAATTAATTCAAATGTGAGTTATAATTAAAAATTCTTCAAAAAATAGTGAAATTCTATCCCAAAATTGACTTTTTATGTTGAAAAAGTAAAATTGATAACCAGGTAATTGCAATGAACATCGAACTAATGAAAGGATCAACGTCAAAATTGACCGCCTAATCAGAGAAGAAGGATAAGTCAAATATCAACCAATATTAGAATAAATATTATATGAAATTTATTTGAACATGGTCAAGCCTTAAGAAATGTTGGCGATTTTTGATGCCCAGAATATTAAGAAAATAATATCCAAGTTGCATTATAGTTATGCTATAGTTATATTAAGCTGTGATGAAAATGAGAGAAACGAACAATTGATTCATTGCTGACAAACAAATATCGTCTTCTAATCACTCTATAAAACATTTTCCATCATTTTGTTAACTCATCTTATGGTCAGTGATGTGAAGCTCACGAAATATGCCTTAAGCTTAAAGTTGTGCTCATTTATCATTTCTGAATCTCCACTTAAGATACAAGAACAGTGTCCACACAATAGTATCGATTACAATTTGATTTCAACTAAATTGCTTGCTGATTTGTTGATTTAGTATCATGAACATTTAAATTTTAAATGTATCTGAATTAATGAAAAATCAATATTGAATATCTTTAGTACTTTAAATAATTTGTCTAGTAAACATTTTGATAAAATTATTTGCTGTGCTTGAATAAATTTTTAAAAACTGAGCAGGCTTAGTTTAAATAGCTGAAAATAGTCTCACAAAACCCAATCTGAAAGAACGGAAAAAGAATTAAAGTCTAAGAGTTTGTAAGTCATTCATAAAAATGAAATTTAAATAAATTATAATAAATTTGAGCTAATTTTGAATGAATGATGAAATTGACGACTGAATTGAAAATTCAATCAATTATTCACAAATTGAAAGTACTTTTCATTTCAAATTTGTTTACTCGAATCTCAATTCATTTCTTTCGATTCAATTAACGTCAAATTTGAGGTAAATTCTTCAACTAATAAAATACATTCAAATACAAGAAAAATAATGAAGATACCTAGATAAAAGTATATCTATTAAGAATATAAAGATATAAAGAATATCTTCCGTTATTTATAAAGAATAACTTCTAGTTAAAATAGTATAAACAGAAGTTTAACCTAACAAATCAATTTTAACTATAATACCCCCTCCAAGTCCTGCCCATCACTTCTATTTTTATGGCTATTTTCAGAAATTATTTTAACTTTTATGAGAAAAGGGTTTATAAATAATTGATTTCGTATTTTTAGGATCTGTTTATTGCTATTTATTAAAAGACAATGTTTTGCTTCATTTTATGTGACAACAAAAGCCATCAAATTTAATAATTAAAGATTGGGTTCAGAGATAGTCACTGACTACTACTCAGAACATTTGTTGGTTCAATGCAACGGACTTTCAGATATTGTCCTCAATGTTGGAGCGGAAAAAATACTGAAAAATCAATAATACTTTTATTAGGTTGAAGTCTAAAAATAATTGACTTCAGCTTGGGTTCTCTAACCTTGGTGATTCCTTATTCTGGATTTTCAATTGATAATTTAATTTCAGTAATTCAAACGTTAGGTTTGAAGTCATATTTAATTATATAATTAATAATAATTTTAGGCAAACATTTGACGTAATATTGATTAATGAAACCAAAAACAGAATTATTAGACGATTTCAAAGAGTAGTGAACTTAAAATCCAATGAAAGAGGAAAATATGAGCACAAAAATCAATTGCAATAAAGAAGTATTTTCTTGTGGATTAAGTAACATTTAAACCTGCAAAATCATGGCTTTGATTTCATTCATAATTTTCTCTTCACTTTTCGCTCTTTCAATGAAATCTGATTACTTTTCATCAGTTTTATTCATAAATGGGTTTTCATTTGTTTAACAATTAATAACATTTTTAATTCAAAACAATTTGAAATCATATTTAAAAGACGAATAAAAAAGAGGTTTTCAAACAAACAGAAACGATATTCAAAATACCAGAAATCAAAGCTGAAAGCAAAGAAAATATAAATAAAAACATTTGTTTATTACCTCCGAAGTTGGGTCGGAGCCGAATGTCATACCCGTCGAGAACTTTCTTAATGATTTGGGTGACGTTATCTAATTGTCGAGTCGGCGATGGATTCCATTTCAGTAAATTACAAAAAGCCCTTTCAAACAAAAACATCATTATTAATCTGACTGCATTCAAGCAAGCTCATATTATTTGAGCTTAATCAGATTATCCATATTTGAATCACAAGTTATCAAAATTTATTTCAATTTTTTGGTCAAGATCATATTCTACTGAAAAATCATCAAATTTTAAGAAAATCTTATTCAAAAATATAAATAGATGATGTTGTGACTTACCCAGTTGCAAAATAAATAAAGACAATTAAATGGACATCAATGGCCATCATTTTATAGTTAACATTATTATCAGACAAATGAATGTTTTTTGTGTAAATAGCGATGAATTTTAGCAAAAAATAGAGCAATGAATGAGAGATGAATTGGATTTCAGATGAGGATAACGTGAATATGCACTCGGAATAGAGAAACTGTGGTTGGAGTAGAAGCGATGCAAAGCTGTTGCCAGATCCTACTATTGCATGATCCGCTCCATACACTCCATCTATGTCTATATACTTCTTTCATTGCAATCAAATTCACATCAAATATTGTTTACTTAGATTTTCTAAATTCAATTCTGTCATAAAAGTAGTCTTTTCTATATTTTCTATACAAAAGAGTGTAGAAAACAAATTGTCTAAAAACTAAAGAAAGAAGTGAAAGAAGTGTTCATTTCTGTCGCTTTCTTTCACTCTTTTCTCTTTCTATACACTCTCGTGAGTAGTGCTGTAAAGAGTAGATCAATGCCTCACAATCACAACTCCCATCCATTTATCGATGTTTTCCCGTTAGTGTTGTCTCAATCCTACACACATTCCGTTCCGTTCCAATCTCTTCCGTTTTAAATTGCTCGGTAATTTTAATTGCCAGATAATTGGCTAGTCAATTCATTGCATTATTCAGAATAATGAGCTAGCATTAATTAATTCCTTTTCAAAATTTGAATACACATTAATCCATTAGAAATAATAAATGAATTGAATGAAGAAATCACCAATGAAGTTTTATATTTATATGCGATTTGCATTGATTTTCTTTTATCAACACAAACTTAAAACCCCAAAAAGTAACTCAACTATTGTCAAAGCATTCTCTCAATCATCTATCAGATAAAATAATTATTTTTATTAATTACCCGAAAGTAGTGATGAAGGGATTGAACTGAAATCTAAGAAAAAGCAGATTTTGATGACAAGAGTATCGACTCGAAAGAGCTGGTGATGTGGGCGCATGTGTTGAGCAATGATTAGAAGAGGTGGCACTGATGTAAACTCAATTTACGAGAACGCATCTCAACATTGATCGCAATTTCTTTTGTTTGTTATTCCTCTGAGAGATGTAAGAAAATGTACTGACTTTTCATATATTAGACACTATTCTGTTTGAGTCACGACATGAAAAACATTCGCAAATCCTTTACTAAATTATTTCCACAAATCGATGCCTTTTTGATAAACGATTTTGCGGTCAATAATAGACTGAAAGTCACTCCAAAATATTTGTCTTTGAAAAAAAAGTCTGGAAAGTCTTCAATCAAATAAGCTTTTCACTTATAAGCCATGTTCGTTTTTCATATGCATGCTCATTTCTTTCATTACTTTTTCTTCGAAATTAATAAAAACTTAAAATCGATTTGTGATTTAGAAATAGTAAATCATTGAAAGCAAACAGAATTCACATTAAATGATGAAATAATGAGAAAGACTCAACAAATTCCAGTTATATAATGATATAATGTTTTATTCTTGGAAAATAAAAATGAATTTATTATTAAATAGATAACAAGTAAAAACTTGTGTACTTTTTTCTAATTTAATGATAATTAAGTTTGAGTTTCAAATGTTTGACATCGATTTGCTGTACATTTGTCTTACTGTTAATCGCCATAATCGCAGCCATAGCTGACGCCTCTCCTGATTCCATGAATGTATACTCCATTCTAATAAAACCATAAGCGATATGAGAGACGGAGAGACATACTGGCACAATTACATTATCAACTTCATCACTTTTCGCTACTAAAGCTACCTAAGATACAGGAAATGGTCCAGGTAGAGCTGAGGGCCATTAAACATCGCCTTCATTTTTAAAATATCCGTCAACAACAACCCGCTGTGCATTATGTGAGTCCATTCCATACGAAGACATGGCTATACCGTCGTCGACAGTAACGGTATCCAAAGCGTTGTGTTCTGTCATCAGATATTTACCAACCATTCGACGGGATTCTCGAATGTAGAGCTGATGACTCCAACGTCCGGTATCTTTATATTCACCTTGTTGAGGGTATCCCCAGTCAAGCATCTCTTCTCTTAA
>JAQFXL010001265.1:0-12933 GCA_034693445.1 Edwardzetes edwardsi | reverse complement strand
TCCCTCTTTCTTTCTTTCTTTCTTTCTTTCTTTCTTTCTTTCTTTCTTTCTCTTTCTCTTATTCTGTACTCAATTTCCTGAAACTCTTTGAGACAATTTTTCTGTAAAACTATTTGCACTTAAATTTAATCCGATTTAATGAAAACCAAATATTTTCCAAAGAAGTTTGTAATGAATTTGACTCCGAGTCAACTCTAAACAACTCTCGATTTCAAAGAATATTTATAAATAGCTTTAACGGAAAGAAAAATGAATTTATGCGAGAATTTTAGTGCAATATATAAATAACACCGGAGTCTAATTTATTGATGGCCTAAACCTAATATAATTTTGTTCATTAAATCAAATAATTGCGAAAACATTGCAAAAATGTGTTTTAATTAATATCAGTCACGGAATGCAAGAAACGAATACTTTTAAACACGACTTTCTATTATGACATGAACTCAGCCATCAATTAGTTTCCCTAATGAAAGCCATTAAATAATTGTATGATTCGGTGTTCCTATGGCTGACCTCGATGTTTATCATAAGCACACACACACACAGAAAAAACGAGCATGCTAATGAACACATTAATAAATTATTAGTTTTTGCAATCGATTTCTATGTCAAATAAAAGTGTATTTTATCTAATTTTACATCTTATCAGATGAAAAGAAGGGATCATTAATATTATCACCGAATCTGTGCTCAAACACTATAAGTAATTATAAATTACTTTTTCTTCTCATAAATTTCGAAACAAATGCTTCAGTTATACAACGGATAAAAATAATGGTATGTATGAAGAAATGTATGCCTTCCGGACATTAATACCTTAAAAGATGTTTGAGTTTATGAAAAGAATCGAAATTCTAAGAAAAAAAATGAATAAAATATTTTTGCATTTTTTTTAAAGAGAAAGAAATCCTAAAAAATGAAACAAAAGAAGAGAAAGAATTATAACTGAAATAAAGCTAACAATAAGTGAATGAACAGAATCTCAGATGTATTGCAAGAAATTGGAGTTTTATTCAAGAAATAAAAACCTCTATTTTAAGAACAAAAAATTTGAACAGAATTTTCATTTCAAAGTTGACTATCGATTGCGAATTCAAATAAATTTTCGGCTTTTTTCTCAAAAGATTATCAAAAAATTTTGTTAACTTTTATTCTTCTTCTGACCGAAAGAGTGAAATGATGTTCAAAACTACAGACACAAACTTTTCATGTATTCCCTTGATTTTAGTGCTCAAAAATTGGACGCAAGAGCTGTGCTATCAATTCTACTCCATATAAATGACACAACAAATGGTTTTTCTCTCTTCATTTCAATACATAATATATTTTATGGTCTTATTCTCATTCGTAACTCATTTATTCTCAAACTTTTTATGGCAACCAATTATTGGAACTGTTGTTAACAACTCTTCACAAACTTTGGGTTAAAACTTCAATAGTTTCAAAATTTGGAGTATTTTTGTGTCAAACAATTTTATGCAAAATTATGTTAAACCAATCGTGAAATCGATTTTGATTGAGAGGCAACACCAGGGTTGCTCAAGGGGGTGGATTTTCCGAATTTGTACTAGGGCTAGGCTTCAAGCTCGAAAATAAAATAGCCCTAAAAGGATGAGAAACTGGAACCCAAGTTATGGTCATTTTTCAGTCATTTTTTCAGTGATTTTATTTCAATTATCCGCTAAAATAGGATTTGAACCGAATATGAAGCGATTTAAACCAAATTAATTCTCAATAAACGGATTTAATCTTAATTTAGATCAAAAATTCTGTCAGAAACACTCCCTTTTGGTGGTAAAAATCCGATCTTGCTCTCCTGATTTTGATCTTTGAAAAATTAGCGCATTTTGTTTTTTTCAAGCCTCGGACCTTGAGCAACCCTTGAGCAAGCCTGGCTAAAACTGAAAAATAAAAACTAAGAAAAAGTTTGCAAATATTTTCAAATCGTATTCATTTCACTCCAAAAGTAACTCAAATAAAAAGTATTTTTATTTCTCACTAAAAGAGATCTTTTGGCAATCGATCGCTAAAATCCAGCAAAAGTTGGTATTTATTGGAGAAAAATAAACATTTATATGAAATATATTCAAATCCAAACGTAAATGCGTTTAATATTTGGAAGACTCAGCAATAAAATTATGCAAAAAAGCTGTTAAATATATCTCAAACTCAGAGAATAACTGAGTCTCACATTTATATCACAGTTCAAATGAATCTACATTTTTATGGGTCTGAGAGGATACCCAGTGGGGGCAGAGTCTCAACATGTTTATTGAAAAATACAAATACTAAAACTCGAGTCATAAAGTCTAAAATGAGAGCCTCTCGCAAAAGTTAAGAGAACATTGGCGTCATTCCTAAAAATTGAAAATTCATTGAGGAAGTATTGTACTCTCATGTAAGAGCAAGACGTGTACTATAAATGAGCAGGGTTAATGACAAAATATTGAATTTCAATCAGAATTAATGGCTGTCCACTGAATTTTGATCGGTTTGACTCAATATTCAATGAATTAAAGATATATTTGCTTTTATTTTTCGTATAAACCTTTTGAATAGCAATTGGAGGCAACGGATGGAAAGCCAAGAGATTATACATTCAGATCATCAACTCTCAGACAAATTACCATTTGTTTTGAAATTAGAATTCAAAGAGGACTCAAAATGAGAATATAATAGAATCTGTACTTGGCAAATTGCAAGGTAATATTCTTACGAAATAAGTGTGAAAATTAATGGACATTTTTTTCAACAACAAAAAAACCCATAAAATTACCGCTAAATTAGAAATGAATTGAATTGAACCAAATCTGAATACTTAACCACAAAAAGGTGAAAGTAAAGAGTGATCCGAATAATTATTTATGTAAATAACGACACGAACTTTGAGGCAATGAATTAGAGAACAGTTTTTTTTCACTCTTTTGGCTCTAATTTATTATTTTTTACGTTATATTTACAACTGATTAGTGATTAGAGACTAATAAATGCGTTTAAATCACAAAATCACATAAAACTAGGGTTTGAATTAAAATTAATGTTTTGGAGCATTTGGTTTGTGGCGCAACCGAATCATTACCGGGTAGTGAAGGTCTGGTATGTAATCAGAATCCAGTGCTGTCTCAACCAGATTTCGATTCAATTCATAGACTAATTGGTCGTAATTTTCAATTATCTCGAATTCAAACTTTTCTTTCGCTAATTCCACAAATCTATTGAAAGTCGAGCCCCGAGTCGGTGCTAATAATATGGCGATACCTGTGCTCTTCAATAATCTAAAGATCGTCTCGACTAATAGATGACGACTTTGATCGAAATAAAGACAATCCGAACAGAATATTACATCGATTTGATTGCAGAGATCGTTATAGTCTGAGTCCTGACCCCAAACTAGTTGTCGGCATTCGACTGTTGACTGTAATCGATGTCTATTCTTCTCAACAATTGTTCTGACGTTAGAAATACATCTTTGGTTACCATCGGTCAGAATGACTCGTTTGGCGGCTACTGACGCAGCCGTGACTAAAGAGCACAAACAAGTCATTCCTCCGCCTAATTCGAGGACAGTCTTATTTGAGCACAAATTACTATTTTTAAAACTATAATAAGTGATAACTTCTTCAGAGGGCCACAAACAGACATTTCCGGTGTTGTCCATTGAGTATAACAACTCATAAATCGGTATTCTTTCCGCTAAAAGCTTGATATCGACAACATTCTGACCAAAAGACCGAATGGATTGGTCCCAAACTCTGCATTCAAACCATTTTCCGTCCAAAAAATCTTGAGATTCATTTGAATCAATGAATAAGTGATGGGATGAGTGGTTATCAACGATTGCTTTAGACTTGAGTTCAATCAAACCGAATGACTCAAATCGTCGGACAGACGCCGAGTTTGGTTTCGTATCGACATTACTTGGGGTCGAACTTTGATGAAGTGCTTTAGACAACAGATCCCAACGCAATCTTGCCGTCGGTGTCTTCGCCTCTCTATGGCGGACCGCAGATGATTCAGTCAACTGATTGATCACTTCTTCATCAGTTCGGCCGTCGTTTTCATTAGCCATTCATTGGACTTATTATCAAATATAATGACATTAAAATCAAAATTAAAAACCACTTAAAAACTGGTATTTATTTGAAAATTCAAAACAAAAATCAATAAAATCTAATTCAAAATAAATTGAAATTCAATTAAATTAAGAAATACTTAAAACTCGAAATAAATATTTAAATAAAAACTAAAACTTAATTCAAATTCACTTTCAATTGATTAGTGATTTAAATGACATTTAAAATAAATTTAGTAAACAAACGGTAAAACTGATCGATAGCTACAAAAATTCAATACAGAGTTCGCCACAAACTTCAGCCTCGAATAAAAAACTTGAATTATTTCACCTTTACTTTCGAAATGCAATTTTGTAATTTGTACTTTCTCCGATTTCTTATCTCTTACAAAATCTATTGATTTTTGTTAATTTTGATCTTAATTTTATTTGTTTATCTATTTATCGGTTTTTATTTGTTTTAAATTTAATTAAAACAGCATTTATTCAAATATTTCTTATTTGTTATAATGTCTTATTTCGTTAGACTCTTGTTAGTTTTATTTATTTGTTTAGTTTAAACAAATTAAGGCCTCTTTCGAGAGTAGACTCAAGCTTTAATTTTTTACATTTTAAATACTCAAAAGTATTTTAATCGGGGATAAGTACTAATAGAGAGTGAATTAAGCAATTCATGAACTCATTCAACACTTTTTTCTTTGCATTTTTACTTTTTATGTATGTATTATGTAATTAAATATTTCTTTAATCTTAACTTTTAGTCTGTGTTTCAGAGGACTGAGAAAAAACTTTTCACTTCTAGTAATTTAAACAATTTTTTCAACTAATCGGTGAACTTCTCGTTGAGTTTCGCTTTCATTCAATTTTCACTTCAAAAGTAGTGAAATGTTTTTGTATTCAAATCCAAACAAAACATACGCTTCGATGCAATCGATTTGTTCGCATAATTGTAATCAAGAAATGACACAAACAATAGTAAAATTCATTCACAAAATTTAGGGGAAAATAGATCATTGCTTGAAAAAATAGTTTACATATCAGGGATGATCAGGTGCACATAAATGCATCAATTTAGAATTTGTCATCCCTGGTAAAACCTGGAAATTTGTTCAATGATTAGCACTCAATCTTTGTCATTGTTTTTAACGCAAACTTCTCTTAAGGGAAATATTTTTTTGTTGGCAATAATTTGAATTAACATTGATTTCTAATTAGATGTCATTGGAGTTAATAATGCGATAGTTTTTCAAAATGTGTTTTTCAATTCAATTCCTATATATTTATTACCCGATAATTAAATGTCTGACCGATTAAATAGCTTTTGCTTTTTGAATGAAATGGACGAAAGTCTGAACTAATTTTTGTTTCAATTTAATTGTAAAGGAATTAAAATTTTAATTTTGATCCGATTTCGAGCCAAACGTCTAATCAAAAGCAATTGAAATTCAAAATCAAAACACTTCAGGATTCTGTCCATCAATTTATGTGTTTATCTAAGAGAAGAAATTTTAATTTCGAGGCGAAAGTAAAGTTCAAAAAAATATTCAGAAGTAAATTATGCAACGAATGAAAAAACTTGATTTCTTTCAGTATTTTTCAACATTAAAATTGTTTTTATTCAGCAAAAAATTAATTTAAAAATTTAATCTAAAACTATATTCTCCTTTGAAAAGTCTGCTCTCAAAACACATAAACTAATCTTGAAACTTTTTTGTGCTTATTTTTAAATCCGAGTCAATATTTCAGTAGATTTGAACTGTTGTCAACTTGTCATCCATCAGATTTTTCAGTCAATTTGAGCCTACGATTAAACTATGCATTTATGAGAAAACAAAACTGAGATATAAGTTCTGATATCAGAAAACATTTGGAAAAAATAGGGACTAAAATATAGAGCAGAAGAAGAATAACAGTTCGGCGATAAAAAGCTGAGCGAAAATCACTAATAATTTCGAGTTTGAAATAAAAACTTTTCTCCAATTGATAGCAAAATTGAGGTCAAAATATAGCCGAAAGCATATTATCTTTTTGTGGAGAAAGTCTGGAGACGTGTTGTGTTTCTATGCACTGATTCAATATTTGGCTCTCGAATAGAGAGTGAGAGCACAGGTTGGGGCACTGGTTAGACAACTTTTGCTGTGGCTCTCACTCTCTCAAAGCCAACTTACCTGAGGCCAGAAACTCGGCTGCCGTGCACTTTATGTATGTGCAGTGCTTACGTTTGAAATACCTGTTCGACTGACTGACTATTAACCAAAAGATCTAAAGGAAGTTTTGGGCTGAAAAACATCAACTTTTTAAATACATTATCAAACTATCACTTATTAAATACGAAATATTTACCATATTATTTAGCAAATGATTTACCATATTACATTTTCTATCATAACCAAAGGCACAGTTGGATTCCAGCCTCAAATTTTGGCTTTTCTTTGTTTGTATTTGATTTAATCGCTTTGAATACCAAATGTTAGAAATCAGCGAAAGTTTGCGAATCACGTAATCATTGATTATTCAGAGACTATCGTAAAATGCATTTCTGACAGAAAACACTTTAATTGAGAACAAGTATTTCCCCGATTATTAGCCTATATTAGCATATTGTCTATCGATTTATAAGCAAACAAATTGAGTTTATGCTAATACCTAAGAGTTAGAAAAAAAACTCATATTTTTTGTATTAATAGGAAATAAGTTTTGAATTCAATGAACCAATAGATAAAAAATTGCTACAAAAAGATTTGGAGCAACAAAACGATTGCAATCTTTTTATTGGAAATAAAGTCAAGAAATTGTTGTTTTGAAGTCAATTCATCTCAAAAATTATTACCAAATTTTATATACAATAAAACTATTAGGAAAGGAGTGATTTGTTGTGATTTTAAGTAATGATTGACTCGTTATAAAACACTATATTCTCAACTCAATGTTTAACTCAATGAACCTCAAAACCCCTCAAAACCCCCCAAAAATTGAAATAAATTTCTTAAAACTGAAATAAAAGAAAAGTTTATAAAAATCAAAATATTAAATGAAAATTAAAAGTATGGCAAAAAAGACTACGAATGAGTATTTCCCCAGCAATTAGCCAATAATCCAGTACTGTTTAAGAAATGCAAATTATTGTCTGACTGTATAATTCGTGAGCAGTTCGTCATTAATAATGATTTCATACATGAATTAAGAATTTATTTATTCTTTTTATTTATTATTTCTTTTGAAGGATTGAAAATCTGATAACTGTTTGATTGCTTTTGTACTCAAATATTAAAATAATTAAACACTTTCTCCACTGGTTTGCATTCAATTTCTTTACTCGATTCTAGAGTTTCACTTCATTCTGAGTCCTATCAATACAATTGTTATTATAATTGATTCATGTCTTAAGCGTGGGTGAGATTACACATTATATACAATTATTATGGCTTTTATACTGAATTATAACGCTTTTGGCCCTTATTTTTCATCTCTTCTATTATGTGTCTCAAGTAATGCAATGCAAACAATGAAATGCCAGAAGTTTAAGATAATGCCAAGAATCAATTCGAGAGAATTTTATTTTTTCCTTAATTAACAAATTCTATTCATTTTTGTTTTGAAAACCCCTTCATTACTCTGATTTATGATAAACTTCTTAGTTTTCAAAGGAAAAACTTTTATAAAATCCAGTTTATAAGACTGTTCTTGCAAATGATATACAAATAGAGTGCAAACATTCAATAATCTTTCAAATTTTCAACTCTAGAAAAAATAATTTAATTAATTTTGTTTTTATTATTTATTTTATTTAAATTACGTCAAAGAAGTTTTTGTAAGGTCACAAAAATTGCAAGGATACTCACGATGCCACCATTGGAGAGAAGTCCACGGTTTCATATCAGGGCGCGTCCTTCACTGAGTCCATAAACCTAGCTAAATTTACGAAATTCAATAACCCAGGAAATGCTTTTAACTTCAATGCCGATTAATTTTGGATCTAAAAAACAAAATGCATTCATATTCTGAATTATAATAAACTCAATAGTTTTCTATTATATTAATGAGAGCTTGCACAGTCAGCACAGTCCTTGTGAAGGACACTGTTTTTTATGTGAAAAAAATAAGATAATTTGAATTTCAAATATCAAACATCCAATAAAACAGTCCTTCATTTAATAGCTATTTAACAGCAAATAAAATCAATTTAACTCTTTTCGATCAAACTTTTTATCACTTTTCAAGTCTGCAATCGATAATAATTATACGCTAAATATTTTTCAAACTTTGCAAGATATTTTTTCCACTCAATTAGAATTTGATTTATAATTATTATATAGAATTCAAAAAAACAAAATGGATTTTTTGGGCAAAAAGTTTAGATCAAAACTATTGATTAAATGTTTACTCAATAATTAAATCAATGAAAGACGAGATCCGAATGAAATTATTACAAACTTTATGGAGATTTTAGGCTCTTTTTCCTTCATTTATTTCCCGGATAAAAGATTGGATTTTGGACTTAATTGGAGTTTCATTGAAAATAATTTTGCCATTAGTCTAGACTCTAGACATTCAAATCAAATTATCAATGATGTGTTTGTGATTGTTCAAGATTAATTAAATCGGTTTGTAAATTAATCGTCAGCTTTATTATCAAAACCATTGCTTTGAGGTATAAATTGAGAAAAAAGTATTTTCAGTAATAAATATTTCATTAAACTGTTTCTTATTTTTAATGTTTTTAATAACTTTTTTATTGAGTGAGAGGTTAGCGCTGATCAGGGATGCAGAGAAAGGGGTCCATAGTATCAACATATGAACTAGCTCGATTGGAAAGCTCTGTTCCAGTCTATTGGTTTGACCCATTCTAGCAAAAGACCACTCAATGCTTTGGCACAAACTTTATTTTTTCGTGAATTGACTTTAATTCAAACTGATTTGAATCTCAGCTCAACTTAAGATTTTAAATTTGAAGATTTTATATTTTTGATAAGAACTGTTGGTTTTTCCCACCCATTACCCTGTGCAAAATTTGAAATAAACTGTGACTGTCACCCCTCTAAATTACCCCCATGTGGATCAATCACAGAATCACTGCAATAAATTTTCACTAAAAATAAACATTAATTGCATTTCAATTATAGATTAAAAATGCAATTTTAGCACGGTCAATATTAATTAAATAATTACTAAATCTGTAATCGGTGGTCATAATGGCTCATGGTTGACGCCATTCAATAAAAATACGTATGTTCATTTAAGGATAATACTAATGATAGGCTTACAGCCATTGTTTGCCTCGAATTTTAGATTATTTGGTAATAAAAATTAATTTCAACTGATTTTCAATCATTTAATAGCCGACCAAAAGTGGAAAAAATTACTTTTTGTTTAATTAAAGCCAAAGAATAAATTAATTTGAAATTCTTGTCATACAAATCGAGTCTTTGAAATTGTGAGACAAATATACAGTTTCTCATATCATATGCTTTTTTCGTGCCGCTGAAAAACCCTCTGAACGGTGGCGACGCCCATTAAAATTTCATTATTTTAATGTGTGCTTTGCTATGAATTAAAACAAATCTGAGCTGAGTTTAAGATAAAAGTGTTCAAGGACTTTCTCAAGGATGCTTCAAAAGTATGTGTTTCGACAAAATTTTCTCAGAAATTACCATAAAATTAATACTTAAGACTCAAAGAGGGAGAAAGTTATGACAATTATGAGAAAAGCCTCTCATTCTTATTGTTCACTCAAACACTGACTTAAGACACAATTTATCGACTCTTGAAAATAATTATCCAAATGAAAAATTTCTCAAAAAGTGTTGACTCAAATCTACAACAAATATATTACATAAATACTGAAAACCCATTATTCTTGTCTTTTCTAGGATGTAAACAGAAGACTGCATTTACATAATTGACACTTTAGCATGCTATTTTCAACCATTTGTTATGTAGTTATCACGGGACAAAATTTTCCACTATTGACAAAAATATATTCTCAAACACAGATGAGTAACAAAAGGAAATCTTTTATTAAAATGTTTTGCATTTAAATAAGAAAAAATTGAAACACTTTTTCATTCTCTGAATAGAAAAATACATTGAATTTAATGCAAAACGTGTTTTGAATGATTGAAATGATTTTTGTTATAATGTTTTTGCATTTAATCAAATGCAAAGTGTTTTCAAACATTTTTGAATTAAAATTGCTTTTCATTTCAATTTTGAATGTATTTTCTTCTCGGCTATTGTTTGGATGAAATTTCCTGATCTGAATCATTTTGTTGTAAAAATTTATGTTTAGATGAAATTAGATTAACAAAGAAAATGAGTGAAAATAAATTTGTTTGAAACAAAATATATTTGTGTTATGCAATAAGTGCTGTGCCTTCCTTTGATTGGCTATGGCTATGACCGTTGCATTGTCTTATATTTCTGTGACCTTTTTCTTCGTTTGTTATCATATGATGAGCGGAGGAGATCATCAGTTGAGCAGTCAGTCCAGCCGTCAGTCTCAATAGATTAGGTTTTCCACAGACCTATCAAATATTGTTAGCCTAAGATTGGGAATGAAATTTCCAATTAAGCTGTCATTTAATACATTGTTTGAATTTTCTGACCTATATTTCATGTTTGAGATGTGCCAGTAGTCTGATGTAAGGTTTCGCTCAATTCTTAACAAAATTATAAACACCAGTCTAAGGGATCACAGGTGAGGACTGCTCCTAACGAGAGTGAAAGTCTAGTCTAGCCTCCCATCGATTAGACAAGTGATGGCATTAAAACAAGTTCCTTTAAAATATGGATTTGCACCAATCAAAAGCATCGAAACTAAACTCAAATCAAAACAAAGAAGGGCCTACTTTATAATGTTTTGAAAAATTGTCATTGCCAATTTATTAAACATCCCGCAAAATCATTGAAGTTTGGTAAACAAAATTCAAATAAATGACAGATTTGCTAAATTTAAAGCAGTTTATCGCTATCTATCTAAAGAAGAGATGACATGTTCATGTGACCTTGCACATTATCTAAAAGAAGATTATTTTTCACATTTTGAATCCAGCAGAATTTTATTTTAATTAGCTTTGTGGAGATTAGAATTGAGGAATCAGATCATTTTCACATAAATCCTGGCAAAAAACACGATATTTTGACCAAAATTGAGCTTAAATTGAGTTTATTTCGAGTAAATAAATGAAAAACACAATCGAATTACCTTTTTATAATCTTTGCAAGGACGAAGTATCAAATTTCGATTTAGAGGGGAATCCTTAGTGAAGGCCCCTCTCATTATTCTTGTTTCAAAAGTAATTGCAGTTCTATTTTAACCCTCAACTAAAAGAATATCCTTATAGTTTAAACAAGTTCTTTTTATTATTATTTCCATACAAATTAATGTAAATTTTCTCTCTATTGTGTAATAGTTTTTTCGCAATAGTTTTTGGAATTAATTTAATGTTTTCTCAAAATTAAATGCTTTTAAGAAACAAATCTAAGCCTCAAAACTGACTCTTATTATAATACAATTGAGAGAAAAAATTTCTTCACATTTATTATTGTTATTATTATTTTGATTTCATTAGAGATTTAATTATTCAGAGCTTTTAGAGAAACAAATTACTGAAAACACTTCAGGATTTTCTCCGAGAATTGTGTAAAGGAAATAAATGAGAAAATTAAAAGAAAAATTACCAAATTTATTGTCTGAATTAATAAAGTGAATATCAAAAAGCATTTTAATGCTGTTATACACTCTTTAATGATAATAAATAATGAAATTTTTGGCAAACATTTCGTTGGCCGTTAATCGCGCAACTCTTACACCTGAGGGCTGAGCGAAAGAATTGGCTACTCATTTAGTGACCTTGCACTTTGTTTCTTTTATTCAGAATACCTTTATTATCTACATTTCAATGAGCATTTTCTGCCCAAAATTTCAAATCCGCGATCAGATTATTCGCTTCAGTATTATATTTGATAATTGGTTTCATTTAAATGAAACACTTTTGCAAATGTATTGTCAAAAAATTGGGTTCAACTTATTTATTGTTTCTCAAGAAATAGTGATTCACTGAACACTCAGCACAGAATACTTTACAGAATTTCTTGTTTTTTTTGCGCCGATTCATGACTTTTGAGGGTTAGTTTATTTATGAATTGAATGTATGTTTTTGTTTAATCAGACTCTCAGCTAATTTGCACACATTTTACAATCTATTGATACATCAAATGATTAAACTTAAAAATCCACTGCCTTTCGTCATTGGAATCCCTGATCCCTATCCATGACTTAGTTGACCTGGCTTTGTTTTTTGACCACTAATATCAAGAAATGAAAGAAAGTTATGAAAAGTATAGTTTAGTCGAGTGTATGAAAATCTGAAGCAATGCTTGAAAAGTAAAAGTAAGAAACTTTTGAAAGACTGTTTCAATTGTTTGCAATCAAACAGCGATCGTATAATTCCTTCATTAAAATTTGTTTCTCATTTCTTACTATTATTATATTAAATATAATTTTCATATTTAAATACCAGTTGAGGTCTTAAGGATTGATTAGTAGTATTATCAAAGACAAGGACATACATAAGACGTTCGCCTCCATTACACAAATACCAAGAATTGTTGAATATCATTGGCGAAAAGGTGAAAATCCAATGAATTTCTATTGTGTTTAAGACATGTCAGGCCTCGATTGCAATAAATTTTAATTGATTTTCTCAATTCATTACTTCTATTCATTACTCTATTTCTGCGATTAGTTTTTCACTTTGAATAAAAATTAATAAAATATGATTTATTACTGACATGTGTTTCATCAGACAACAACTTTCATCCCATGCAATGCCAAGAGTGTCAATACATCAAAAGAA
>JAQFXL010001264.1:0-12935 GCA_034693445.1 Edwardzetes edwardsi | reverse complement strand
ATAATATAGCGATAATATAGCGATAATCTGAATTCAAAATTCAATATTTTTGAGTCAATTGTATTTCGAAATATTCTTAAGACGTTTCCTGAATCTTAATGATAGAAAGCAAACGAACAAGAGCTTATTTTATTTCAATTTCGGTCTATTATAGACTTTCAGCAGAGAATTCAAAATTTATTCAAAATATTTGAGTCAAATAATCGCTAGAAATTGCAATTAGATATTCACATCACTTATTCTGATCCAAAATTGTCTTCAATAGAATTTCATTAATTGCATAATATATTCAATATTTAATATAATAGCGTTTGAAGAAAATGATTTTTAAGACAAATGAATGGCATTTATTCAAAAAGATTATCTCAAATATTGAGAAAACGATTTACGATATAATATGTATTTATATTAGAAAACGATTAAAAAGTGAATAAATTATAAATTTATCAAAAAATTAACGTAATTTCGACTATTGATTAAATAAATCAGTTTAAGTGTCGGAGAAATGGAAACCCTTTTATGTTACGTTACCCTTACGTCTAATATTATGGAAAAACCAGTCAATTTTGGTTGACCATGCTCCTCCATGTGCCTCATCCAATTGCGTCTCAAAATAATGGAGAGCCTCTTCGCTGGTCTTCTCCACCTGTAATGTCTGTCTTAAATAACTGATGTCATCCATCGATTGTAGTTCAGGAATGCCTGTCGACAACATCATTGCAAACAATGCTATTAAAAGATTAGCGTTCTGGTGGAGCGCCTGATATGCCCGTCCACACAACTGCTGAAAACTAATACAAAAATAGATTAATTTCTGAACTTTAATCCAAGCGATGATCGAATTCATTACTTTTCAAACTCTTTGCTTTTGAGAGGGTTTTCCGATCCCTTAGAGATTACTTGAAGGAAATCATAGGTCAGAACGAAGGGAACGCGTTCTCTATTAATTCCAAACTTTTTCTTGAAATGTCCCAAAAAGTGTCCAAAATCTATGTGAAAGATCTGTCCGTCTTCGTTGATCATAATGTTGTCCGGATTTCGATCTCCGATCCCGAGTATGAAAGTGGCCACACAATAGCCGGCACACGATTTGGTGAAGTTGTCGACTGCTGTGTCGTAATTGTCTTTATTGTTTTCTTTAATCCATTTGTGTAATTGACTCGAATCGACCTGAAATGCAGCCATACGTCCGCCACAGCGCTGGATATTCATAACTGTCTTTGCATTGCGAACCACTTCAATCATTCCGACCTGTTTTCCAGTGGCCAGACATGAGTACGGAAGCATTTTTAGGTCTAGACCTTCGCGACGCCATATTAGGTCTATTACACGAATCACCTGAAGAGTTAACATATCCTGACGTAAGTCATCCCCACTTTTGAAGATAATAGCGTTCGTTGGACACGAGATGTGAGCCATTGGGTCTGGATTAGACCAGACCAACCAAAGCGGCCTTTTCGCCGAATCCATGATTCGACAGTCGTCGACCAAAATGTTGCCCAAAACGAGGTTATTATTCAAAGGGTTGGGCAGACACTGGAGTGCTTCCAAATAATCGGTTTGTTTGATGTAATTCGAGAGAAACTTAATTCTATCCTTTTGTGTGTCGTCTTTGTGTTCTCTGAGAACATCAGTCAGTTTTTCGAGCTTTTCGAGGGCCGCCACCTGTTTCACAATTGAGCGAAGAATATCTAACGGTAAGCCCCGACAGTAGGCCTCTAATAATATGCCACAACGTAATGAATGCAACGGTTCGTACATTTCCGACTTCAAGTGCCAAAAGAAGAAGTGGCCGATCCTTTGGTTCATAAGCGCCCGCCGTAACAGAAAGTTTGACAAATCGTTATCAAAATAGGGCTCTTTTTTTAGCACCTGAACCAATTGCAAAAGATATTGAAGTAAATGGTCGTCGGAGAGTCCCTCATCCAACCACTTGACAGCATATGACCGAACGGTCAGATCGGCATATTTGCAGTCCAAAAGCTCTAAAGCAGTTTCCGCTTTGATTTGAGGCCAATGTCTGAGAAGACAATAGAGTTGTGAGACCTCATCCCTACTGTTCCATTTGATCGCATCCAACAATTTGGGCAAAGAGTCCGGAATTGTTAACAGATATGTGCGAAGTCTCCACAATAAGTCTTTTTCCTGTTCTGACAATTCGGATAACGGGTCTCGTTTTAGAATGTCTTTCAGCTGAGCCTTTTCATTGACGGGAACGGGTTCTTCACTCTGGTAACGGCAACTACTTTGGGAGCCGACAGCAAAAGCCGGTAAACTTTTCTCGAGCTCCAGTTTGTTGATGAAATTGGCGTACTCTTCGATCTGAGACTCAGGAGGAAAGACTACCGGCGCTGAGAATCTATCGAATTCAATTTGAAGGCACGACGAGTCGTTGTTAGGATTGGAACCAATCATTCCCAACGGGTTTAGTAAATCATCGAAGCCTTTAGGCATTGGCCACAAATTAATGTTAATTCTGTCGCTTAAGAAACGGCTTTTGAAATCAAATAACTGCATATTTCCAAAAGCAATGGCGCAGTGCTCTTCCCGGCGCTTTCGGTACGTAACAGCACAGATTGAAAAGCAAAGCCTTGCGTTTCGAGGGATGTCTGGTATGTAGAGATCGAATTCCAACATTTCATTCCAACGCGGGGTTTGCGGCACAACGTATTTTGTCAGCTTCTCTTCGCACAGGGCTTCGGCGCCGTGATATATACCTGCCTTCACGTAAATACGATCCACATCTTTCACATTGACATAAGTGGCCAAAAGGACACGAATGCGGAAAAGACTGTCCACTTTCCACAATGACATCACTTGATTACAAAACAGACTGTTATGGATGTCAGGGCTCTGGATATTAAGGGATGCGATTCTGCGAAGAAAAGAGGGCACAAGAAATGCACTCTTCGGCACCTTTTCATACAATTGGTTTTCTTTGATTAAAAGCAATTGCGGTACTTTTGCCTGAGATATACAGCACCGGATGTACTAAACATAGCAAATGGTTAGTCAGGTATAATGAGTGGCAATCTATTAGACATACCGTATATCTGAACAACGGGTGGTTTCCTAACAAATACTGTTCGAAACCACAGATTTTTAAAACAAAATTTTGTTTATTTTGTTGACTAAACTCTTGTTGTCGTTCTTCAGTCAAATTGTTTGACTTCTGATAAACCATTTTAAGGACATCACCGATGAGATCATCGCATAAGTAGTTTTGATTGACTTCAACAACATTTGACTCATTGGTTCCGTCTTCAAAAGTCACCCAAACATTGAGATTAAGTTTAGACATATTCTCACTCTCTTTGGCAGTCATTTCGTCCAATTCTGGAGGAAAGGCATAAAATACTTTCTGCTGAAGAGGTAATGACTCTCTTTTGTCGACAATATTTCGACAAATATTTTGAACAGTTCTTCGAAAATCAATTACTTCTGGATTTTTAATTGAATCGAATTCGTGGACCGGTTTTCCGATCGCTAAACTGATTTCTGAGGTCAATATCTTCTCCTCTTTATTACCTTCGGGTTCAATGAGTTTAAGTATCGGTTGAAAGAGTCTTAAATCACAGAGTCTTCGGGACTCATCATAAAACTCTTCGATCTTAGAGTCTTGAGTCACAGAAACAAATATATAACAATTGGATTCATTAAGCATTCGGTATAAGACATTCTTCTTGGCCTCAGACCATAAATTGTGTTTAATTGTCTCTAAAGTGGATTCTCTGGTGGCGATCACTTCAATGAGGAGTCCATTTGGCATCAATACATCGATTGTCAAAGTGTTGGGCATTAAATGCTTTCCCCACAACTCGTCAGCCGTTGGCTGAGGAATAGGAGCCATTGCTCACCAGTTGTCTGCTGTTGGGAACAATCCTCAAAAAGACTTAATAATCGCCGTTAACTTTAGTCCAAAATAATGGCAACACATTTGAGTTCTTCGAAGTTTGGGCTAATATTTGAGAGATTAGTTGATAACAACTGACGTCATATACAACCAGCCTGTGATTGGTTGAGTGAAAACTCAAAAGAGACATAACTTATGTGACATAAGCAATGATAAAACAAAAGTGCAAATCAAATGCATAATTAAATAATCTTCGATAAGTAGTTCTTTGCTTTTAGATATAATTTTCTTGCCATTAATTTTAGACTTTAATACCCTTTTCGAGATCTCTTTTGGTTCTGAATTCTTATAGATTTAAACCTTTTTATAGATGAATTTGAATTCACAATTTAATAGCCAAACAATTTAAATGATTAAAAATCTAGATTTAAATTCACATTAAATTTCTTTCTATACATTATTTTTTATATTCACTCACTTTTAATCAATTTATGTCCCATTTATTGTAATTTATAACATATTTTTCAATGATTTCTAATTTATCATAAAAATGAAATGAAATTAAATAATAAATTGAATTAAACTGTTTTTATTGCATTTAAAGACTGAAAAGAATTATTTGAAACACAAAAATCTAATTTGATTTTCGTTTCCCGAAATTAAGAGTCGAAAGAATTTTAGTTCATTTGTTGAACTCATTTAATATAACTATTACCGTATCACCTCGCTTAAAGCGGCATGCCGGTATAAATGAATTTGACCATTTTCGAACAAATGCATTTATGGTGTTAACTGGAAGTGCGAAAAATAAAATCAATGTTTTTAATGTGTAGAATAAAGTAAAACAATTCATTAATTAAAATGGTAAATTAAAGTTCTTCACTGAAATGATGTTTTCATTATTTTCGTCATCAGTACATTTAGTATGTTCTTAAAAAAATAATGAACAAGTGGAAATGAGTGTTTGCTGTTAAGAAATGTTTACTGAAAATTTTCGTTTTTCTATTTATAACGGCATGCTGGTCAACCCCGGGAATTACCGACATTATCATCAACCTCGATTCATACCTGCATACAGGTTTAAGCAAGGTTAAATTTATTTATCTTCAATTTATTCAGAAAATATTGGAATGAATGTATTCATAACTTCAGGCAAAAAATCGAATTAATAAAAAATTTTCTCTGAAGGGCACATCTCAACGTATGAATATTGTTGAACTATATACCCCGTTAATGAATAACTCTCGTACTCAAGTGATTACATTGTCGGCTTCGAATCCTGTATACAATTCATTTACAATTTGTAGTAAACAACTCCACAAACAGTGGATTTCGAGATACAAACCTATCACTCGATCATTGAATGCAAAAATTAAAAGTTTGTTTACTTTTGTTTCACTCCAAATAGAGTGCAATACATAATGTAATACAATGTACTCAATGCAGACTCAAAGATATACAGTATAGCCTATACTCATTCACTCTATAATACAGTAGTAGAGTAATCACCAGAGCGTTGAAATAAAGTCTTTTAGACTATTTCAGCGGTTAAAACCTTGGCTATAAGAATCGGTATGCGTCCGAATCATGTCCTGAGGACTAGTTTACCGAACTTTATTAGTGCCTATAAATAACTATTCGAAGCTTTAGAGACTATATGCTTATTAGATGACTTTGTAGGGTCTGAGCTGTAATTTGTTGGGTTTTAGACCATTTTCAGGGTTTTTGATCGAAATATTTAGCAAATGTTATGTAATCTTTGAATTCAACTATTAATTTTGAAAATAAGTGGCAAAATGTGTCATAAATTATATGTAAAGGGTCAGAAATATTAAAATATTCACTAACGATCCCTATGTGTAATTCAAATCCCGGTACTTCCAAGTAGCTAGTGAGGAATCTAAATTATCCTGCTTGTTAAATTTGAAAATCACCTGCTACCCGGTATACTTTTTAATTATCAAAATTCTAAATCAAAATGCAAGAACATGAGCATGAGCAATATAAGTTGTACAGTCAAAACTCGTTAATACGAACCTGCTTAAGACGAATATCTCGATGATACGAACAAACTGAGAGAAGTAGTTGGTTGGTTCTCCTATACTTTCAATGTTAAATTCCCGCTTAATACGAATTCTCGTTAATATGAACGAAAACCTGTGGCAACTGGCCGTTCGCATTAATGAGTTTTTACTGTATAAAGTTTAAGTATAAGTTTAGTATAGTGCGCATACCGGCGAACTCGCCCGATAGTGACAAACTTGCCCAGGACAATTACCTTTAGAAAGATTGATAAATGGATGACTACTTTCCAACATAAGAATAATTTTAATTGATTTGAATTATTATTAAATGATTACAAATAAGTTAATAACAAAATACCAAAACTTTAAATAATAGTTTGATTTGAAATTTCAAAGATAACACTGATTCGAATCATTGCTTTCTATTGGCTGTTCGTAACAACTGTTGTCTTTATTATTCAATTTATTGAATCGAGAAGTCTTAGACTTGATCTGACCGGCAAGTAATGGATTTATGGCGTAAAGCCATTCGTGAACCTCTTTATCAGAATAGGTTTGCATTAAATACCCGCTATATTTGGTGACAATCGAGAAGACATTTCCTACTTTAAGCATTTGTTTCTGATCTTCGGAACACTCGACCAAAGCTGTCGACAAATTAATGACATTTCTTTCAATGGCATCTTTTTCGTCGTGAAATATGAAAAGATAGGGTCTCTTCACTACTATCCATCTCTTTACCCAACAACCGGTTCTGTCTTCTAAACAATTCAAATAACCCTTTTTCGAGATGATAGGACTGATACGGATTTCTTCTATTTCTGGAACAAACGAGGGTTTCATATCACACCCTAAGGTTTGTTCACTTTGTGGTGCATTCCTATGTGTTTCTGATGGTCCATCAATAGCCGACCGATTGAGCCAATTGGCGGCACTGATAGACTTATCCGGAGATATTAATTCAGGACTCGAAGAGTTTGACCAAACGACCGAATTTTCTTCGTTGACAAGCAATGAATTTTTCTTAATCGGTTGCGGCGGAGGTTTACTCGGAATATGAGTTTGAATTAAATGAATGCATTTTAAACACAATTCTCTTTCTCTGTCTGTCATATCCCAGGGCTCATAGATTGAGTCATTGGTTCCCAACTGATTTATCGGTGGATTCGTTGGCGATAATAAAATCAGACTCAATCGACTGCTACTTGTTTTCATCCCAGAACTTAACTCTTCATAATTATTGTCTTCACTGTTATTCAATCGACTCTTTACTAGAAGTTTGTGGCGAACTCTTTCTACTTCTTCAATGCGTCTAATCTTTTCGAGTTCCCATTGATGGTCAAAAATAAGAGAATCCCCTCTTGGCTGCCATCCCTTCAAATTTTCCTCCCCTCTTACATAAGCACTTGAAGTGTCTAAAACCCTGCGTTGTCTGCGTTGCACTCCAGGACTTCCGGAATCTACAGCTCTCTTGAATATGAGTTCATAGACAGCACTGATATGATTAGAATTGGCGTCTCTATAGGCGCCGCTCAGGATATGCTTCAGAGCTTTAGTATTAGGGGTTAATCGCGGAAAAGTTCGAGCGTCGCGTCCGTAGAGTATTGAACAAAAATCTTTGGTAATAATCGCGGGTTGAGTGCAGTTTTCCATCTGTTTTGCAATCAATGGATCAATGGTTAGAAAAAAATGAAGGGACATATGAGACATACCTCCAAATAAGAGGAAATCGTGAGATATATTCGTTCGCCATAAGGAGTCACTCTATTGAGTAGTAGAGAATTGTGAAGTGATGTATCCCAGGCCGCCTCAAACCGATAGACATTTCGAGTTTCAGTTTTTTCGATGTATTCACCGGCAAAGAGACCCAACGATATAATGGAGGGGTCGTCCTCATCATCCACATCAAGACATTCAGGTTGTATACGAATGCGTCCGATCACTACTTCTCGTATTTCTTTGAAGACTACATCAGAGTCGGGTTCGAATAATATTGTGATTCTGATCCTTCTCTGAATGCCCTGATGTAAGAGGAATGTTCCCCTGCAAGGAGTATCGTCGTGATGGTCGACAACAACAGGATTATATTCGCCATTAGATCCTAGTTCACAGACTTCCATCCATACCAAGAGATCATATTTGGAAAAGACGAGTGCAGTGCTCGGCGATGATGTCATACACGAAAATTTCTGTGATTTGATTGGAAGAGATATCGGAACTGATTGTGGAAACATATGCCGAGGCGGCGGACGATTTGAACTATTCATGATTTTTAGAATTTACTTAATAACCGAATCCACCAATTTAATTAAAAAACTCACCAAGTTAGTTGTTTGGGAATGAAATCGCGATCATCTTTGGCTTCTTTATGGAGTGGGTGCTGTTGGTAGTGACCAAAAATTTCAAAGACGATTGGATGTAATCTTATGTATTCTACAAATTCCTTAGTGACCGAAACAGTTATATTCTGGACTCTAAAAAATCCTGGCGCCGGACCTTTGCCTGTGTTTTTGATGGGTTCTGTGGAGAAGGCTTCATCGTGCCGGTGCAGGAAATTGAACTGGCAGAATATGTCGCCGTAATCTTTAGAAATGCCACTTATTTGCAAAATAGTCACTTTTAAAGTAAATTCTTTGCCGATTTGCAAGTTTTCCGCAATTTTCATATCGTAGTCGAATTCATAATTATTGTTTTGCTGGTCATCTGTCGTCAAACCATCGATTGTCGTCTCTTTATTAGAGCGAAACAAACTGTTGGCTTCATTGCGAAGGATGTGTTTCTTCTTGATTCTGATCAGTTCCTCATCGCTCTCTTCAAAGTTTATTCGCGCCATTTGTCGAATAGCACAGCTATTATCAGACACATTAACCTCTTCTTCATCTAAAATTTGAATGAATGTGACAATTTGATGTCTATTCTTCTATTAGACGTACCTTGAACTGATTGAATAGCAACTCTAAGATATCCCTTGACATCTCCTTTTTCGTTAACAATGGGAACCTTTTGTATGAGACTAACAGAATATAAAAGATTTGATAAAAAGACGAAAGTTCTGCCGATGAGCCTAAACCAGGGAAACCTATCGTAAAAAGGATCGCCACCAGAAGTAGATTCAATTAAACCGCATTCGGTGGGAGAGATCGGCGAACACTGGTCTTCGCTTTTATACATTTCTCGCATCATTTCGAGTCTTTTCCTGAAATTGTTTAGAAAATATAGAATTATTTGAAGTAAAGGAGAGATCATTTTGGATTAGACCTGTCTTCAATTAGGACAGGACTTCTCAACTTTTGTGCTGCGATTGTCAGACTTTGCAATAAGTGATCGTTTTTTGAGGGCTCAATAAAATAGTTGTAATAAATTTGTCGCATAAGCTCCAGACGATGTCTGTCAGAACAAAAGTCGAATCCAAACAATTGCTTTCAAATATATTTGTTTTCGAATTGCAGACAAAGAATACAGAATCAATCTTTGATGTCAAGCACAGCACAATTCAAAGATCTTCAATTGATAGACCTGGAGCTTATGCTTATGATTTGAAAATTTTGCTTTAATTAAAAATGTTTTTCAAATTACAATCAAAATCCCTAATCATTTGATTTTAATATGAAATTCAATTATAAAGAGACTAAAAATGTTTTTCTTTGTCTACAATCAGATAACATATCTAAGAATTACCTCAATTTGTTGAGAGACCAGTAATGTGTGGCCCCGTTCTTCAAATCAGTCACTTCAACAGCGACTACAGTTCTGGGAAAGGGTCGCTCATCATTATTCTCTTCATAATGCAATTCATCGAAAGCGTTAATCATTTCTGGTGGAAGGGGTGAAAATATGGTATCCGTGAGCAGAACGAATTGAAACTGAACCCTCTTCTTCAATTCAACTGAGATAGCATTGGCCTCTTTCAAGAAGATTGCGTTTCCCCAGAGATCATCCCTAAGACTCGTGAACTGATGATATTTCCATTTCTTCGCCGCTCTCTTTGCTATCTGAATTTGATCTGCGGTCCAAACATAATCTTCAGGGAAGACCTCGTCGTCCACTAATTTCAAGTCATTGACTGTAGATATTGTGGACGCATATAATGAAGACATTGTCATCGATTGTTCGTTCACTTGTTTTTGAAGTCTTTCAATGGTCTGCTCGTAATTCTTTCGTTGTTCTTCGAAGAGCTGATCCGCCTCTTCCTTCTCTTTTCTAAATTGTTCTTCTAATACAATGAGCTTCTGTTCCATTTCTAGCTTCAAATCGATTCCCTGTTTCTCTAATAACTCCATTTGTGCGAAAGTCCAGTCCACTGCCTGAAGCGGTCCACTTGGGGTCTCAATACATGGGGACCTCCGGTCTCTGTTCTCTCTGGCCTGTATTGGATGTTGAAAGCGAAACACATGATATTTTCCCAGAATCACTCGGGAACCGGTTTTCAACTCTAGAGGTCGTTCCATTTGTTTGCCATTGACAAAACAGAGCGCATCTTTGCATGGAATCAAAGTTACCCTTCCATTGCGATTCTCAAATATGCAGTGCTCACACATTATGTGAGTTCCATTCAGTTTGATATCTTGTGGTATGGATGAGTTGGAAAGACCCAATCGCGTAAAACCATCTTTTATGTAATATATAAGACATTCGGACATAAGTGGGTCTTCATTAAGGTTTACTAAATGTGGTGTTTCACTCGGAGAGAACACTCCAACGGCATCTCCATCCTCTCTAGTAGCTACTCCCATCTCTGCGAGAGCTGCCTCTCGTTGAATACGAATGGCTTCAGTTTTCCTGAGCTTTTCCTCCCAGGTCTCATTCAATTCAAGCATCAATTTCTCGCTTTCCTGCAACTGTTCGATAGCAGTCTCGCCGGCCATTGAAACGGAGCCGCTTCTTCTCTTGGAATCTGCTTGAACAGAGATGGGATGACCATCTTCTATAAAATCTATGCCTTCGGACATCAAAAGTGATCTGAGGCGTGATATTTCATCTTTTAGTTCACGAATGAGTTTAGCGTTTGCGTCCTCATTGATGACTGCTTTGCAGACAATTTGTTTGGCTCTGTCCGCATACCGAAGAGTACTCAAAGTTTCTTCATAGTTTATATCCGCCGGACTCAGTGCTGCTATCATTGCTGTCTTAGAGTTTCCTCCTATAATTGCAAGCATCAACTTTATTCAATTCATATAATATCAATAAAATTACCTAGATTCTCACGAAGAAGCCATGTTAGCGATGAATCACGATATGGAATAAAATCCGCTTTCTTCTTTTTCTTAGTGGCCTTTAATTAAAGTGAATTTTGTGAAATCAGTTCAACAGTTTTATAGAAATTGGATTAATTTACTGATTGACTGACCGACTGATCCATTGATTGTTTTAAATATCAAATCAAAGAAACTTTTGTTATTTATAATCTTGAATTAGAATAAGTAATACTAGATAATTACCACTTCTGCTAGGGCTGATATCACTTTTCCCAGTGTTGTCAACGATTTATTTATATTTGCGCCTAAATTGAGAAAAAAAAATCGAATAAAATAAAAAAAATCTATAAACGACTCAAACCTTCTTTAAGACGAGTTCCTTGAGCTCCAGTAGCGTCGGCTCTTTCTGACCCTGTACCGATTGAAACAACAAGTTTGAAGACATTATAGCTAAAATCGTTTGAGATTGAGATACTTTACCAATAGTAGACTGTCAAAGACTTTTCAAATGACCTAGACGCGCACTACAAGAAAAACTGACATTTTATTTGACAGGCCATCAGTGCATTACATCAAACGTCTATTTGTCTTGTAGTGTGCGTCTAGGTCATTTGAAAAGAAAGTCTACTATTGGTAAAAGAATTTCCATCTCAAACTATTTTAGCATGATAAGTGAGGTGGTGGTATACCTGCTAAATCAACTAGAGATATTTTACTGAGTCTTTCACTGGCTAATCCAGTTATTCTGTCCTCTCGTAACTGAGTGAATATGATGGTGAAGACGGCGTGGGAACGACTACTCGTTTCGTTCATATTGGTTGAGGCGACAGTTCTTCAGTGAAAAGAGACTTCTTAGTCAATATAAACAATAGATAAAACAAATTTACCTTGCTTTATTTCCCTCGTCCATTATATCTCTTATTTCTTCATAAGAAGTAACGGCTAGTTTGGAGAGATCTTCAACATAAGGGCCGAGTACGGGATGTTCACGAACTCTGAGCGACCCCTTATTCTTAGGGTTTAGCAAATCTCTGACGCGTTCGCAATAGATCTCCATATAAGACACTTCTACCGAATACATGGTTTCGCTATTGTCATCGTTTTGGATCCGATTGAATAAATCTTTGCAAATGTGAGGAATGATTCCCTCGTCGTCTTGCTTTCCCATCATTGTATAACTCTTGCCGCCGCCGGTCTGCCCGTAAGCAAAAATACACACATTGTATCCCTCGAAGGCGTGAACTAACATCTCTTCACCAATATCTCGATAGACAACCTCTTGATCCGCAAAATTGGAGTCCGAAGAATCGTGAGACCAATACGAGTAATCAAATGTGAATGTCTTATGAGAATCACCCGCTTTTGGGTTTGTTATCGCTGTTTACAATCAGTTGAATAAATCATTAAATCAATGCATTAATTATTAGTTAATTGAAAATACTTGTCGTTTGGCCACTCATTGAAATAATGTTTTTACAGTTATAACTGTACTCTCGGTTATTGAAGGGCCGGACACGAACTGCAACTTTGACTGACGACATCTTCAATTAATTTGCGGACAGATTATTCAAAAATAGAGATAAATAATCTAATGATGGAAAAGAAATTTTAGAAAAATCAATGCATTAGTGGTTTCAGTAATTCTTTATAATTGAAAAGTATATCAGGAATATAAAGGGGCAAAAGGTCTTCACTGCAAATATAAAATTTAGATTCATCCGGGAAACCAGAATTTTCTCAATTGATTAGAATTAAAACCTTATTTTATATTATAAATATTGAGAAAAGAAAAAAAGCCTTTTTTCAAAGCGATATATCTATAATTAAAGTCTTATTTATTAGTAATAATAGATTAGTAATAAT
>JAQFXL010001263.1:0-12948 GCA_034693445.1 Edwardzetes edwardsi | reverse complement strand
TTTCAGAATAGTCTATCATCTATTTAAGAGAATTACCGGTGCATGCTCATTTGTCAATTCAATATAATTATTTCAGATCAAAAAGATTCCAATTTCTTATTTGAAATAACAATCATTTCTATCACTTTTAGAATAATTTTTAGTTATTTTTCTCGTAAAATGAACTTGCATCTTAACGAATTGAGAAGAAATATTGTTGGTTCTTGGATTATTCTGAAGTCAACTTTTTCTATCGATTTTATTGTAAAAATCTTTTAAATCTTTTTTGTATTACTTGAAAGCAACTCATTTGTAACGGTTAGTGAAAAATCATTTTCAATCTTAAAACTCGTAATTTTGAGCGCAGAGCAAATGATTTTGTGGGGCATTACTCTTCACTACACTATCTATTAGTTTAAGATATTTCTGGTTTAATAAATAGTAGGATCTGTCGGATCAGATTTCCATTGATTTTTCACACTTTCTTAGGTATGAATGTATTGAAGTTTTGTATCTCTTCTAAAAAAGAAAAGAAAAATGTTTTTGTAATTTAAATGTTTTTTCATTTTATTTGATGAAAACGAATGATACGTTTGAAAGAAAGTAAAGAACAAAAAAGGATCAATCATTTGATGCAATTTTGTAACGAAAATGTTTTCAATTTGAATCTATTGTCTAATCGTTGAATGGGACCAAACATTACCTTCTATTAACACATTTAACAAAAGGTCAACGAAAGTCAATTTCACTGAATATTAATATGAATTGCACTGAATTATTGTTCACAATATTAATAATTTATAATATATTTGATTTAATTAATGTATTTGACGTTAGTTTTCGTATAACTCATTGAATGTGAAGTTTGTCTCACTTCTGGTCATAATTAGTATTATGTCTTTCATTAAGTCTAAACCATTTGACATTTCAGACAGAATTTACTCGATTATCAAAATTAATTGAGTAAATATATATAATCATGTTAGTCTGATAATAACATCAGGTCAATTTAACTAGCAGTGTGTCAAATTGGCGAACAAATTCATCTGGTTTATAACTTAATACAATGAAAAGATGTTCAGATCTTTAAATTCATGTTTATATTGCGTTTTGCATAATATTTGTGATTATTTAAACCAAAAACAGGGTATAAAATATTAGTTAATTAATTGATTATCTATTATAACGATTATTATATTATGTTATTCAATACCAATGTTTCCCTATTTCTCTATTAAATTATTTATAAAATAATTTTTAATTTGTTTGATAGCAGTGACTCTGAAGTCCAGTATTAGGGGTTCAGCCTCTGAATTGTGTGACTGAGATGGTTTCCTTTTAGTCTGCACCCATTTGATCCAAAAAATGAATTATGTTTGTCATATCTACCCTGGGATTCCATCCTCAAAAATTAAACTAATTCGAGGCTCAACCCTTTTAACTCTATAAAGAGGAGCATCAGTTTCCCTGTTTTTATATTCAATAAAAGTTTTTTAGTTAAATAATTTTTATTACTTTTCATCAGTAAAACAATTTTCAATACATTTGACATTCACTGCACATTCAAATCATAATCAAATCCAAAATGGGCTCAAATTTACAAATATTGTTCATTAGATCTAATTTATGTTCAATTTATTTAACACTTAATTGATTTAATCTAGAATTTCAGCCCAAATCAAACGACAGGGTATTTCTGTTTTCAATTTAATTGCTTTAAATTCCAATAAATTAGTGTTTTTTCATCAAATGATTCGTAAATTTTTATTCAAATTGTTTTAAACATTGATTAAAATGAAATCTGGCGTTGAATTCGTTCGGAGGTTCGCCATATCAACTAAATTTACCAACAATGGTAAAAACGTAATTGATAATTGTCATAGCTGAGATTTATCACTTCTCTCACAAAATAAATGGATTAATAGTGCTTGGATAGTAAAATTAGCCATTTATTTACGAAACTACCTTACAAGTATGAATAAGATATGAAACAATGTTGTAAAAAGGAATATTGAATTTGAGTAATAGTTCATCAAAACAATGGTTATAATGTTGAATAAAAGTAAGTATACTGTGAGGTCATTGTGGTATATCCAGTGGTATATCCAGTGGTTTATTAGGAATTTGTATTTTCGTATCAAAAGAATACAGAAACTAATGATTGAATTGAAAAAATAAAAAAGGTCCTACCGAGACTCGAACTCGGATCGCTGGATTCAAAGTCCAGAGTGCTGACCATTACACCATAGGACCTGATTGAGTAACAGGAGATAAATATAGTATTGTTACGTAAGTGCTATTCAAAAATTGAATCGATTGGAATAATCGAGGTTCTTATCGCACTGATTGGCTTTTATTATGTTAGAACCGATAAAATTAATCATTTATATATTGAAATATGTTTTTGAACTTCTAATGAAATATCAAACGAATGACTTATTAAACTTCAATTCATTATTTGTTAGAAATATTTTAAAGAAATGATTTCTTAAAAAATATTCGAAAGAATCGATATTTTAAAACCAATTTCTAAGGAATCGTTAAATTAATTCTAAAAAAATATGAGAAATATATAGAAATGTCGTCGAAAAGAGTCAATAGATATCGCTTTAGTGATCAGAACTGAATTTGTGGTAAAAATTGTTGAGTTTATGTTTTGGACACTTGTGTTGAGAAAATCGATCGGAATCTGGAGTGAAAACTGAACGATAGTCGAGCTGTTCCTCTATTTCTCTGATGTGAAAATGGAAGGCATAACATGTTTAGTGGGAATTTAGGCGATCGTATTCTGTGTTATGGGGAATAGAGCCTCTCAGCTCCGGGAGAAACAACTGACAGGAGTCTAGAGTTTCTGCAGTAAATGTTATGCAGTGGCGAACAGTCTGTGCAATATATGCACAATTGAATGCACTGTAAAAGCGTCGCCAATAGAACCAATGGTGAAGAGCGGGTGCAGAGTCTGTATTGTGTGTCTGTGTTATGTTGAGGGCAACAATCCGTTGCCATTGAGTCCGCCATCTCTCGAAGTTGTCAGTTGAAGATAGAACTGATATTCAGTGCCAGAACTGTAGAACTGGTCTCACTAGAAATCAAGCACTGGCACAGGCACTGGCGCTGTTCGCTCTGCTAGTGTTTTTGGTGTGTGCGCTCTCAAAGACAGCTTTCTCTCTGGTTTTCTCATTCACTTTTATCTTATGAAACGAGTGTTTTGTGTATTTCCAGTTTATGACTAACTTTTATTTAAAAACAATTCCAATAAATAATTATATGAATGAAGTATTGGTTAACTTCACTACAAATGTATTCATTGACTCAATTCCTGACTCATTACTGACTTTGTAATCAAAATAACTTTGATATCAGTTTTGCATTTCTCGCAAACGAAATGAATCAGACGTTTGGACACAACTTATGTTTTAATTATAATAATAATACAAACTATTTATGATTCAAACGTCAAAACTCTGGATATTTGATATGAATGTCGCTTAGAATCACTTCGCAAACAATCTTTTGGATAAATGTTTGGTCAGTTCGGAGATGTAAGTCATCTCTCATTCATTTTGATATGATTTGAATGAAAAAAGTGATTGCAATTCAACCAATTATAGCAACGATTTATGTAAGCAATGATTAAATAATACTTATATTATATCTGACTTTCGAGAGAACTGAGAAATTACTCCTTCATATCAACTAATATTTGATCCGAAGTTCACAATATATTTAATATGATATCAAAACTCATAACAAGAGAATTGTTGACAAATCTTACGACTCTTTAGCGACAAAACAATTAATTTATCGCCAAATTGTGTTCAGAAAAGTTGAATAACTTTGCGTTAAACCAGAATTTTAAGACTCAAAAGAAGATTAACTTTGATTTGAACTTAAAATACAGACATTCAGAAAGAAAAACAAAACAGATTTGAAAACCAGTGAAAGAAGAGTTGTCTTCAAAACAACAATAATAAAAGTGTTGGACTTCGCGACCAAATCGTGTGTTAATTGTGTGTCAATCGATAAGAAGCCGATTGGGAACAACAGATCATAAACTATGGACATATTGCCGAGCGGTCACATCTTCAAAGAGCTGCAGGTCATCCACGAGACGGGCTATTTATCAGCACAACTTTCACTGGAGGATAAGTGGCAGCAGGTATTCCTCTGATCCCATTACACCATTCTTTTGATTCATTATTTACTCAAAAAATTGTCAAATATTTGATTTATATTTCAATTGTTTTTTATTTTCTCTTTTGTCTCATTTAAAATGTTTATTCAATTTTTTGCTCTTTTGTTTCAATCAACGATTGATTGATTGAAAACACATTCAACTCAAAGCAAAGTTTAATTTTGTGGCAAAAAACCGTTCAATGAATTTGAAATATAAATAATTTTCTCTGAAATGAATTTCATCTCAAATACAACGATAATTGAAATGACTGTTAGTATTGCAAAAACAGTATTCGTTTGCTTCGAAACTAATTTAATTCTATGTTTGCATTGAAATCGTTATAATTGTTATATAAATTAGTTATTTTTTGTTCAAAAAGACACGAATCACACCATTATTGTAGGCATCAGACAATCAGACAATGTGTTTATCAAACCTAATCTCACGTTTTTGACGTGAGTTTTAAACCTTTTTTTGCAATAAATGACAACGAATTTAATACACAATTATTACTAATTTTATGTGCAATTTATGCTACAAATAATCAATAGTAATGTTATTCGATATGACATCCCATTCATCCCTTTCATTAATTCCTCGATCATATTCTGGACATTAGTCATCACGATTGACATTTAAAGCTCGCCCTTAAAACCAAGGATTCCTCATTTAATATGCAATGAAGAAATAGAGCTCCAAATGGTATTTGATGTAATTGTGCATGCTCATTTGACATTCATTTCCTTCTAAATTTAATTTAATATCCGTTCAATTTTTGCATTTCTTTTCGTTTTAATCATCTCATAATTTGAGTCATTTTTTATCATTTAAGTGATATTTTTCTAAATTATTTATTTGTCGATTGTTTTCACTGATAGCGAGACTCAGTTAACGACTCAACTATTCGTTTAATTCTTATTATTTTCTGTAAATAATTCCAATTATCAGAAGAGAAGAGAATTTTGTGAACAGTTTTATTATTTGGTTGGGTATCTGAGAGACCGACATATAATCCAAGGAACTGATAGAGTCTAAGATATGTCGAGTGTTGAGAATCATTGCATAAATAGTGGCGCGAATTGCATCGATTGACTATAACTTCTTTTGAAAGTTTGAATTATTATTTGAGCCGAAAGTTCGTTAAGGAGAGTACATAACCGCAAAAGTCATTCCCTCTCTCTTTACTAGTTTTGGCTTTTATTCATTAATTACATCATTATATTTGTCGTTAGATTTTATGCAACAAAACTATATTATTAAATATGATATGAGAAGTGAAAAAGGGCTCAACTCTTGTCCAATAGAGAGACCAAATATATAATTACATGTCCTCTAAAATAGCCGTATTTTCGAATGAGATAAAGGTTTTGGAAGTCCGTCCTTGGCTTCAATTGTGTGGTGGACTCTCTCGTGTGCATCACTATCAGCGTTGCTTGTATTGCAAACCCCATTCCCCCAACTGTTCCCCATTTTTGTGTTAGAGGCAAAACTAAATATTAGTCAAATGTTTTGGTCGCCAGCACTGAATGCACGAACAGTCGAGCCCAAGGTTTCACTTGAGCCCAACCATCAACCAAATACTAGTTTTTAGTTAAACACAGGCATAGACACTGGTGTTCAGTCTTTCTCATAAACTCAACCTAATATTTATCAGAAAACATAGCACTCATTCTCCAAACAATTTTAAGATCTTTCACTCAAACTATTATTTATGGATCGGATCTGAATTTTGAGTCAATTTTAGTGCTTTTTCTTTCATTTTTAGATAAAATTTTATTTATTTGCGAACCGTTTTGTGTATTATTTTTATACTGAATTCCATATTTCACTTTCATTTGATGGTAATGTCGACAATTAGGCCAAGAATACTTTCAAAAATCGGATCCTTTATTATATGAATAATGTCCATACTATTGAAAAGTGGGTTCACTTGACTCATTCACCGGCACTCTCCTCCCGATCCGTCTCAGTTAAAGCACACAAATGGATGCATTAATTTAATGGTCTGACACTACAATTGAAAATTTTATATTACATAAAAGTAGAGCCAAACACAGCCTATCAATGAATACCATCTTATAATTGACATGAAATCCAGATTCGCACAAATGATAGAAGAATTTGTCATTTCATTCGTCAATCATTGCTTACAATTGAAAAATGTATTTATATTTTTTAAATCGATAATTAAGTGATGCTTTTAAACTGAAGTAAGTCATCATGCTATGTTTTGATTTTTCGCATACCTTCAGTGGAATATCGAATTTGAATTAAATATGTTCTTGCTCATCTCTAGTTTTTTGTCTTTCTTTAATTAGTTGTAAATAATTTCAGTTTCATTTCGAACTACTCTTCCGGAAAGAAATGTCGCAAAAATTCATTTATATTTTCTGAGACAAGAAGTGATTTTCAATTAAATAATTATCGATTTGTTTGCAACAAAAGACTAGATTTACATTAGTTTCCATTTTAAAGGTTTTCTGTCTTTTGTTTAAAATGGTTTGAGAATCAGAGTTGACTCAAAAATAGATGGAAATCACTGATTCGTTTGTTTCTCACTCCCTGGCCATCACTGAATTGATTGAGACTCAATTTACTTGGTCTCCATGTTTTGAAATTTTTTGTTTTCAATAGAAATGACAGTTTTCTGATGTATTTTCATAATTTTTAAAGGATTTTGTTTTTCCGTCGATTCGTTTGAAAAATAAGTCGATTTCTCTTCGAAATCCTGTTTCCGATTCACAAATATTTTTATAAATTTAATTAAAAACCGAAAAAATTATTCGAAATGAATATAAATAAGAGTCGAATCTGAATAAAGATTAATCAAAGCATCAGTTGATATGATTCATGGTTTGGGACCAAACCATTGAAAGTATGATGAGATCAATGGCTAATGGATGTGTCATTGATGTGCCTTCAATAATATGCATTCACAACACATCCACTCCTCTAAGCCTTACTGACATTTTTAATCTTTGAGATTTTATTTCGAATAGCATTTCGAGAAATGATTGGGAAAAAGGTTCGGATGACAAATATTTTTGCCGTCCTTTCGACTAAATTATAGCTATATTTAGCAAAAACCACATTTGAATAACTGAATTGAAATCATTATTTGAAAACATTTGAAATATATGGACATAAATAGAATATATAAAAGAATATAATATTTTATGATTTAACAAATTGTTTGGCATAAAAGAAGTCATAAAAGAAAGAACTGATAAATAATTTTATATTCGAAGCGATGGATGTCTTATCGTCAGTCTATGGCTTGAATTGTGTTTTATTTTGACTATTTAGTGAATAACCATGGTTATCACCATTTGATTCATGTGTTTAACAGAATTTTATACTTTTATATCATTTTATTTCGTTTATTCCAGCGATAAAAATGTCTTTCCCTTTCAAGTAAAGTAAAAAGTTTAATTTAGCAGGATATCATTTGATTAAAGCAATATTATGAGAGAGAGAGAGGGAGAGAGAGAGAGAGAGAGAGAGAGGCAGAGGAAAAGACCAAATTAAATGCTATTAGAAAAAATCGTTTCATTACGACTTTCCTAAGGTTTCGCAAATCAAAAGTTGAAAATACATAAAATTTTGTTATATTTATTATTATTAAAAGTCAGATATCGTGCGAACATTGTATCGAAAGTCATGTTATGTTCTCTCTATTCATAGATTCAATTCATTGAATGTATTTATTCTGTATTTTATTATTTTTGATAAAATGATAAAAACTCGGAACGAAGTAGTCGTAGATATCAGTGATTCTGTGATGTATTGGTTGCAAAGGAAGTCGACTGCAATGCCAATCATTGAAAGCAGTGCCAAATTAGGAAACAGTTGCACAGCACCGACACTAATGCCAACACTTAGTCTTATCAACAGCTCGTTTTCTTCGGGCTTATGTTGCCGTAGAAACGTCAAGTTAGATATAAACAGTTGGGCCCTCCCAATCCTCCCGGTCTCTATCATCTATTGCTGGATGTGCTCTGTTTTAGAGTCCAAAAGAAAAAACGGTTTCAAATATTTTGGTCTCAGAGAGAGAGAGAGAGAGAGAGAGAGAGAGAGAGAGAGAGAGAGAGACAGCATTGAGAGCATTCTCACAACACATTCGATGTCTAACTCAATGTATACATAAGTATTGTATACCCATTAGTCTGTCTTCAGCACTGGCTATAAGACCAAAGAGCAGACAGTTTAGAAAGCGGGCAGACCTGACAAAAGTGCTGTTCAGACACAACCAATGACTCAAAAACAGAGCTCTCATACTGTAATGTATGTACTGATGAATCGGTATTCGGGTTGTGCTCAGCAAACAGTCGTGAATCTAAATCAAGTAATTGAGTGACTGGCATATGGCTCAGTCTTAGGAAAACTGTGTAGCTCTTGAGCCATATCCAAGTTTACCACATCTTATATGAGTTATTTGTAGATTCATTTAAATTACAATTTAAGACTAATTCCGACCAAATGATACATTTGTGCGCAAAAAGTACTTCTCTTTTCCCAATATAGTCGTTATAAATATTTGCCATCTTTTTCATAAACAAAACTTTACAATACATTAGACTTAAGATAATAAATCATATGTTGGATACAATTTCACATTCTGTGCTCTTTAGGTCTTTTCTTCTATTTATTTATCAAATACGTGATTAACGGCATTTATTCGAGATCACAATTATTACCAAGTTTTGAGCCAATGTTAATTCAAAAGTCTTATTTTTGTGCAAAATATATGTATATTTGAAGCAATGAATTCATTGGTGTTTTCGAACGACATTTCGAATAAATAAGTTTTAACACAATTTGCAGTTTAAAACTGATTTTTGAGGCGATATTTTTGCTAACATAAGTCATATCAGCTTTTCTTCAATTTAAGTGTTATTCAGTTGAAGAATGCGAACCAACACCGGGAACACCAAAAATGCCAAAATCGGTGAATAAATGCCTTATCAGTCGTACACTTCTATCGAGCAGTCATTCCAAAGGCATAATAACCATAAGTCTGAGGCCCAGAATATTTATGAATACAATATTTATTCGCATTTCTCTATTATTATACAATTTATGTATTTGTCAGTTGATTTCAAATATAGAAATCCAGATTAGAGTCAAACCTGGCTTTTGTTTATTGACTTTTGTCTTATAAATTATAAGATTGTTTTTATCTCTTATTTCAATAATCTATGGAATGTTAAACAAATCAAATCTTATTATTTAATATAATTCATCCAATTTTTCTTATCAAACTCCTCTGACAACTTTATTGAAAATGTTGGAGACCCTGAATATACACCTTGCATACCCCTTACAAAAATAAAACAAAATTCTTGAGTTTATTTTTGAATTCTTCAAACTTTTTTCAATTTGATGGCATAAAAGAGGAGATATCAAGCAAAGTGTTGAACAGCCAAAAACACTTTGAACTAAAAGCGTCTAAGAATCACAACTTTTCGTTAGACCATTGAAATTATCTATCGCTTAATTTGGATATTTTATACGACTTTATTTTACTTAACTTGAATTAATTCAATATAAGCCTAGTCTATTTTATTATCACCTCATGCCTTAGAACTCTAAATTGATTACCTTGGATCATTGGAACGTTGAATCAGTTCTTATTATATTTAATTATATTATTTTCGTTTGAATTTTCTTTTTAATCGATTTGAATGGAGTTTTAGATAAATAGTGTTTTAAGTAAATAATTATTAATTAATTAACATTTCATTCAATTAACGAAACGATTGAAGACATAATAAAGACGTTAATCAAATCTCAAATGATTTCAATATTCCGGTGAAAACCTGAAATGATTTTTATATTCAAAACGGGAATGACTGGAAAGACTGAACTTCTACTTCAACTTATCGGAGGATTTAACGGAGTAATATCGGATACTTGGGTTAAACTCCATAAGGGAAACTTTGTTTTTCATAGTGTGCTCACATCTGCTTTCGTAATGGATAGTTCACAAGCTCAAATCTCAAAAGACAGCCTGGCTATATCATTGAATTTCTCATTTAATTCTAGAGATTTAATGTTTGGGATTTTTTTTTAGTTGAATTCAAAGAATAAATACAGTTATGATTTGCGGAAAATTCTGGGTTTTACTAAAAATAGTATTGTATTTACGAATACGAGTAAACATTTTTGAGTAATTAAAATTGCAAATCAAAATTTCATGCCTTCGTTGCTATTTTGAGAAACTGTGTAAACGGGAGGCAATCACTACAGATATCTTTGATCACAAATGTTGAGAACTCCTCGAACGGAAACATTGGAGCAGTTCTTAGACATGAAATGAGTTGACTTTAATGTCTGGCATTGATTATAATTTAGTCGTATTATTGAATTATTCACTTTAATCGTCAAATTGTGTGATTGTGTGATATCGACACCAATATTACTAAATTGAGTTACACTGAAATGCTTTCAACTGAATCTCATTCTTATATCAAATTTCGATTCTCTGTCCCTTTTATGAGGAAAAATATTTTCATATAACTTATTGGACTCGAAATCAATTGATTAGAATATATATTATCTGTTAAATCAGTGGAGAATCAGACGGAAAAATGGCTAAACTGTCGGCTTATTATGATTTTTGGCACAAAAATAATGTGCAAAACGTAAATACTTGCGAATGTTTGGCAAAATGCAAATAAACATTGGATTGAAAGCAGTTATTAAGCATTTCCTTAATAAACTTTTTGGGTTTATTAAAATTAAGTTCTTATTTTAAATGCATTCAATTCGCCCTTTTGTGGCATCCCTTCTCTCGAAAGACAATTTGGTCGAAAAATATCATGATACTTTAAAACTCGATTTACAGGCAATCGATTGATTCATTTTCTGAGATTACAATTCACTGGAAGACAAATATTTGACCATTAATTGAGTTATTCTTTGTTTTATTTTCTAATTAATAATTGATTTTTAATGTGACATCAAATTCATATTTAATCAAACATTAAATCAATTTCCAAACTTTATTGAGTTGACTCAAAAAATTATTGAAATATTTTCAACTCAACTTGGTTGAAGTCTATGTTTGTCTTCCAAACATATTGTCAGAAGATTTCAAGCGTTAAAAATCAAAATGAATGTGCTTGTTATGTTCTTTTGATGAAATGGCGTGGTTTAGAGAAAGGCATTTTCATAAAAGTTGAATTTGAAGTTATAAAGAGCCGAATTTGAAGAGACGTCCCGCTGTACGCCACGGAAATACGCTTCTTAACAGACATTTTGAATGTAAGGCCTCATGTCTGGCCTCATCCGGATTTCAATGAAATCATTCGATGTTTCTTCAATTGTTTGACTCAATTGAATGCATTCCTCCACTAAAGTAAAGTTTAATTTACTTCAGAGATCTTTAGTTGAGAGCTAATTGATATTCGAGACAATCGAGAATTGCTATAAGTTTCGCATTTCTTTGCATTCCTTCACATTTTTAGACCAAAGTTCGCAATGCATTTAATGCTGTGTCAGAAAATGGATCGTATTTTTGACAAACTATTCTCATTTGCTTTTATTCTGATCGCAATTCTTAATTCGAGGCAAAGATTTTGAAAACTAATGATTTTCAAGAAAAAATAGTTTTGAAAAGAGACGAGTAATTGGAAACATTCGGCCATTACTCACATGATTACAAATAAAAAAGAATTACTCGCTTTTGAACAACAAATCAATAGAAAGCGAATGACATTTGTTATGTCTGTCCAATGAAAGTTGGTTTCAGACTATCTTCTAACAAATCGTCTGAAAATGTGTGGACTCACACCTGAGCTGCAAATTTATTGCATTTAAAATCTATTTTTGTGTGAACTTTGCTTTTTAAAGACTGTTGTGTCGATATTTTAATCTAGAAACAAATTAATCAAATTCAAAGACAAGTCGGAGTGAATGGGCTTCAGATTTATTATGCTATCGATCTTTTTCGGTCGTTTCCATCAATTTTTCAATTATGGTATAGTTTTGGAGACTTTTTATTTCATAGCAACGAATATTTTGATTGTTAACGACTTATATGTCTGCGACTTATATTTGAATACAACATAAAAATGTTGACTCAATATAAGAATCGTTTGCAATGTTTCGACACTAAATGCACGACTGTTTCCAAAATAATTCTCATTTCCGTCGCTTTTTTTGTTTCAAACACATTAAATATTTAATAGTTTTTTATCTCAAATTACCGATTGCTTATATAAATCGAAATTTGTCTCACATTTGTCTCACCAACGCTACTACTCACTACTCACTACTTTCTCTGATTTTAATCCCGAACCAAATCTACATATTTGTGATTTTTTATAACTAATCTCTTATATCGACTGAAAGTAAGCCATTCGTTGAGTCAATTGCTGGCTATTATATCGAATCCTTCTTCAATTCTGTTATTTCCAAGAAGCCATTGATGGCTTAAATAGTAATTAAATAGTTAGCTAGTTAATAATACAGCTTAATATTTACTAAAAAAAATGTTCCCTCAAATAAATTACTTGTTTTCAATTGAAATGTTAGATAAAACTTATGATTATATCAAACATTATATAAACAAATAAATCACTATTTGGTCGATAAGAGTGAATGAACTGAAGCTAAAGAATCGCAAATCTTTTTTCAGTCTCTTATTCTCGCTTTCAATCAATATATGAAAAAACTTCAAATTAAAGTCCAATTCCATTCTCTGGTCAACTCCTTTGACATTTGAGGGTTTCTTTTATTTTAAAAGCAATTATATTTTCAGTAATAAATATGAAATGAATTCATTAAAT
>JAQFXL010001262.1:0-12963 GCA_034693445.1 Edwardzetes edwardsi | reverse complement strand
TTCAAACTTTCGGTTTATATAATAAGTTTATATTTAAATCAGAATCACTGCTATAGTGATGAGCAAGGTATTCATAATTGAAAAGTTTAGAGATGTTTACAAAGGATAATTTTACAAAAACAGCGAGCAATTAATGTCAGGGCGTTTTCCACTCGTTATTCAATATTTGTGTGATTTTCAGTGCAAATGAAATGTTTTTAAATATTCAATAAAAATCTGAAACAAATTAAAAATTGCTCGGATTTTAATCAATCAACTTTTTAGATGCAGCATATTTTGACAACCTTTGATTTATCATGCTAATTACTTTATCCATTAAAGTTTTGATCTTTTTTATTTCAATCTTGAATTTTCCAATTAGTTGAGAAAATAAATTTCTCCTTTACGTTAGGATCTAGATAATTAAATACTAATGTGCAACAGACCAAGTTCATTTAATTTCCTATAAATACAAACATTAGGGCTATAAATTGAAAGGATTGCCATATTGTCCAATACATAGAATAATTTAATTGACACTACAGTAGTGTAACAGTAAAAATCCGGCTGACATTTCCTATTGTTCTCTGTTTATATCTGGATTCACATTTGCCTGAAATCTGAATAACCAGGCTAAAATTCATTATAATGAAAAGATAAACTCAGGCTATAAATCAAGAAAGAAATTTGACAATCAATTAATTTGAATCATTGTTAAAACCTTTTATTTTTACACCAACTGTTTTGCTTCAATTATAAACTAACAAATGATCTAGAAGCTTTCAAAAGGATAATCTTAAGGTATTTTGAAAACAGTCTTTCATTTTTAACCTTGCGTGCGCACTGTGACAGAAAAATCAGCCAAAAGCACTTTTAAACCTCATTTAAAAATATACTGGAGAAGTTACTTAAAAAATGTTACCAATGCCTCAAATATGACTTAAGCAACATCTAGAACCAAAAATAATTGAAATTAAATCACTAATTATAATAAAATTAATGATTTGCTGATTATTTGGTCACAACTCACACAAGCTTTCCAATGCTTTTCAAAATAATGTCTGGTTAACAGCAATGCTCGAAGCCTTTGCATATAGAATATTTAGAATGCCCAAGCTAATGTGATGCACATTGCATATAGCATTAGAGAGTGTTTTGTAATTTTTCCTGCAGTGCTGGTTTAATCGGCCACAAATCACCAAGCGTAAGTTTTTCACTGTACACGCCAAGGGTTGATCAAGCAGTAAACCCAACAACACATAGATTCTATACAACTGAAGCAAAACTTTGCAAGGTATTACTAATTATTAAATGGGATTAACACGAATTAGAGCTCAAACTGTGTCTAACACATCAAAAACGGTTTTTATATAATAAATGATTTTCAGCACAACTTTTAATCTCATTTTAATTACATTTACATTACTTTAAGAAAAGGATTTGTGTTTTAATTGTATTTCTTTTCATTACTCATTACTGAGTTATTAATAATATTATCAAAGCCTTAATTCATTCTATACAATAAAAATACATTATATATCAATCTAATAATACAGTCGAACATCATTTTGAGAGAATCCTAACTATAAACCAATCCTTCAAATCGGGGATAGACTGTATTTAATCTAAAATCACTCTATTTATTGTTTAAAAACGTTTGCAGTGAAGCTCTCATTTTGATTGATATTCAAAGAATAAATGCAATTATTTTCTTATACCAAAAAAAGTTGAAGGATTCAAATTTGTCTTAATTTAATTTCCTAGACAAATGAGTTTCCATTGATTCTGAAACATGAGTTTCAACCAAATAGAACGCATAATAGATCAAAAACAACCAAGATCTAAAAAACTTGTATTTTTCACTCACATTTTTGCACCTTGGTAATGGGACAAAAACTCGGTTATTAAAAGAAAAAATCCATTTCAACAGTAATAGAATTTATCGTTTTAGAAGTGACTCAAAAAATGTCATAAATTTATGAACAATGAAACCCAAAATGAAAAACAGAAGATAAATGTCTTTATTCCTCTCTATTTCTCGTAAGACTTAATGCATTTTCTTTATAAGATGTCTTCGTCTGAAATCTTGTCGTTTGTATTCACGTTATTGTATTCGACGTGAATTCGCTGAGTATTCGAATTGTGAAATGAGGACAATGTCTGGTCCTGAGTGGTGTTTGCTTCGCATTCCTCGCGTTTGTCGCATGTCTTGATCCGCACAAAACAGCACTGGATTAGCGATCGAAGGCTGTTCTGTTATATATAGAGTGAAAAATCAAATTCCGGTTACTTTTTCTTTACTTTCATAGATGAAGAGTCAGAAAGAGTGGACAGGGATGTAATCAGAATCAGTTATATATCAGTTAATCTGGAAAAAAATCGAATCATCAAGAATTTGAGCTTGTTTAATTATAGAAAGATTATTTTTGTAATGCAGGAATGTCAATTAAAAAAGATAAACTAGCAATTATTGTGCATCACTGTTCACTTCAAAATGCAAAGAGGTTCGTGAAAGCTCCTAGATATAATTTGTTAGTAAATTCTACTTGTTATTCAGAGGAAAAAATCTATTCATTTAATTTAACTGAGTTTTGTGTTCGACACAAAACATATGCAAAAAAGGCTTTTCTTAAACAAAATATCTAAGTCTTCGAATACTAGAATTGAATTTGAGATCATCAGTGAGGATATGACCAAGATCTCACTTATGGAGAGATTGAAAGAGTTGTTAGGTAACTCATCTGAAGACTGGATAATATCAATTATATGTTAATTTGTACAATTGGTTGCTTCTTATTGAAACTGCAATATTTGCATTTTATTAGCATTCAGTAACTCCATTACTAATTCAAGTAAAATAGACTGAATGCTGAATAAATAAATTCTTGTGAATATATTTTATACACATATGTTTTACTTTATGGCTGAGCAAGCATATTTGGAATAATTATTTTCATAATCTTTTCAATTCAAATTACTTAAAAACATTTGAAGATTGAAAATACATGAAAATCCAATTAGAAAGCTCTCTCTCTCTCTCTCTCTCTCTCTCTCTCTCTCTCTCTCTCTCTCTCTCTCTCTCTCTCTTCGGGGAAAAGAATTAGAAAAGAAAAGTATGAATCCATTCGATAAATATTTGAATTAATTCTTTGAAAAGTAAACCAAAAAAGTTAAGACTCTTATAAGCGATAAAACAGTTTTTCAGAGAATTAAATGTTTTTAAAAATCTAAAAATAAATAAAGTTTTCTTTCAATAAAAAAAAAGATAATAATAGAATTTTAAATCAATTTCTATTAATAAAAGTCAATATGGATTGTGCTTACTCTAAAGTTTTCGCTCATAAAACAGTAGACAATAGGGTTGACCAGAGAATGAAACTGCGATATCCAGTGGCAGAAGAAATAGGAGCCGACATATAGATTGTACGCCACTTTTGTCTTCGCATTCAGTACTGACGGACAGAACCAAACCAATAACGAAAAGACATGGATTGGTAGCCAACAGAGCGCGAACAGAATTACCACGGTAGACAACATTTTGATTACCTTTGTTATTAAAAGAGACAGTTTTAAAAAATGTTTTGATAAAAATGTCAAACTTATCGAAAAAGTTTAGCAGTTTTTAAAAATGAATTATTTATTAATAATCTCTAATAAATTGTTTTCAGACTTCAAACAAAAATTCAATTTCTTTTTAAATTAGTCTTTTGCGGCAAAAATATTGAAAAATAATCCGTTAAAAAACTGATTCTTTTCTATTTAGTATTCACAGGAATGAGCAAGGCTGCATTTGAAAAACTATAGGTTAATGGGTTTCTCCGCTAAAAAAGAGGGATAATGTTGTTACAAAAGAAGAAGAGCCAAACGGCATAGACTATTAGCCTTAAGCTCACAATTAACAAGAGTTACCATTGAAAATAATTGTCATTATTAACCCCTTATTCAAACTATGATTGAAATATTTGATACTTTAGGCTAAACCTGATGAACCCTTTAACTCACTCATGAAAATTGAACAGGCTTATTTTATTGAGGCCAATTTGGCTTTACTTCTTTATTTTTGGGCTAAATATTCAATTAAAAATAACAATTTATTAAATATGACGTCAATACAAATCCTTTGGTCTGAAAGCCTATTTTTGTAAATAAGTGAAGCCATGTGGGAGGGGTTACATCTTATTCCTGTATAAAATTTACCCAATTCATCTTGAAATTTCTCAAATCTATTTAAAATTTAATTCGGTTAAATGAAAATACATTTGATCTCAAGAAAATGAATCTAGTGACATTCAAAATGACATCATTTATTTGATAAATTGAATATTTAATTTGAAAAACACTAAAGAGCTCAGATGTGTTCTAGCAAATTGCCAGTTTATTTAGCTTTATTTAATTTTCAAGCAATCTCATCACCTTGAACACAAATTAAATTAATCAAGCCAGTTGCATTAGCGTAAATCTCTTAGCTTGTACTATTTATTTTACCTGGGGCTCAATTCCCGTAATTCTTAAGACACATTTGATATCTTTTAAACTCTCAGGAATACAATAAATCCAAAAAATAACTGCAAACAGATCTGACATTTGATATAATGGCATAAAAGCGACCCTTTTTTCTAAATTAGATTTAATTTATTCATAGCATTAAAGAGAACCATCTAACTTATTTCTCAAAACTCCCCCTCTCTATCTATCTCTTTCTTTCTTTCTTTCTTTCTTTCTTTCTTTCGTTCTTTCTTTCTTTCTTTCTATATATATATAATATTATTATATATATCTAACAATATAATTAGTTAAACTCTTGGAACCAATAATATATAATAAACTTGGAATTTTATCTCTTTTATCATTAGTCAAGAATATAACATTTCTTATTTGATTGGTTCTCAAAGTTATTTAGGAATATAGTCTCCTTTCCTCCATTAACTTCTGCTTTTTCAATAATAAGATGAGCATAGCAAGGTAATTAGATATTGAAACGAATAGTGTGCTAAATTAAATTAGCTAAAGTATACATGTTCGTTAAAACATGAAAGCAGATAAAAGACCGCTCCTTTCATCAGCTCAATTATATGCAAGGTCTAATTTTTCACGATATTAGCTCATCAATAAGAATTTATTAACTTGGTGATATCTGAGCTTATACGAGTCAAGTTCACTTCTCAAAGAGTATTCTAATTCTTTGATATGTTTTTATAGAGTTTAAAGCCTCCCAAAGAATCTCACTAGCATTACACCTTGCACATATTCCAATTGATTTTATTGGAAATTTGATTTCTTTTTCTCTTCGTCATAAGGAAAGTCTATACACTCAGAACTTGTTATTCTTGTGGAGTTCCTCTCTTCTGTCAACACGACTATTATTTTCTAATTTATCTGAAAGTGAATTACAATCAAAAACATTTGCCTCAAAACATATCAAACAAAACTTATATTAAAAAAAAGTGTCACAAAAGAAAGTGTTGCGAAAACTGTTTTTCAACATTTAATTGTATTAATCCGTGATTTTCTGAACAATTGATGAAACATATGCTTTGATTGAGCAAGCTATCACAGCTTGATACATCAGACTGAAAAATAGTGTACGAAAAGCACTTATATTTTGATTTTAAAACCTTTGTTTAATTTGAGATGCCCAAGGTGGCGGTAATTGAATTAATTTCAAAGCATTTATCAAAATAAATATATTAAATATATAAATATATACCTTAATGAAAACAAGAAACAAATGTCAATCATAAAAAACATTGTGATTTAGTTTTCGACAAAAACATATTTTCGTTGCAGTTCATCATTTGCTTCATTCAAATACGGAAAAAGAAATGTAACAAGAATATGATAATCACATTGAAGTAACCTGTGGCAATTCATTAAACATAATAATATGTCAATTAATTGAAAAAATGTCATAAAAAATGTTTTTCAATTAATTGACATATTATTATGTTTAATGAATTGCCACAGGTTACTTCAATGGGATTATCATATTCTTGTTATTCCTTTTTACGTATTTGAATGAAGCAAATGATGAATTGCAACAAAAATATGTCTTTTGTCGACAACTAAATGACAATGTGCAAATATAGTAAAAAATCACTTTACCTTTATTTTTCGATTCACCCGGACTACGTCACGATTTCTGTCGGGATTACCGGGCAATACATTTCTCAAAATATGAATTCCGATTTTGGTGTAAACGAAAATCAATGCCATAATAGGAATGAGAAATGTTATCGAAAATATGAAAACGGTATAGAATTTGCCCGCAGTGTCCGACCAGTCCTCCCGACAGTCATAGTAATGCTCTCCATAGTAGTCAAAAGGGACGGCCTTTGACTTAACCAGCTGTGAGACACCCACAAGAATACCGGACAACCATATTATGGTTATGGCTGTAATCTTATGGGTTTTGAGCCAAAGAAGTGTACGAAACGGATAAACGATTGCGAAATACCTGTTGGGCACAGAATAACAGTTAAATTAATGAGCAGGGATTCAGCAAAGAGATCAGCTTCAATCAAGATCAAGAAATACAAGATAATATTTAATCATCAAGCAACAAACAGCTTGATCCCAACAAATTGGGCATAATTGCAACTTTCATAACTGTAATGATCAAGGTGGATTCAATATCATTTTTCATAAGTCTGAAAAATGACCAGAATCTACAACTTGGTGATTGAAGAGAATTAATCAATAATGAAACGAAAATCATGTTTTATATCAAAGCAAAAATGTTTTAGAAATTAAATTACATATCTTCTAAATTAAATCAGTGCTAATTTGATTCTGTGCTGATTCTGTGCTCATTCTCTGGTCATTCAAGGAGTAAATTGTGTTATCAAGCACATTCTATTAAATTGATTGACATTATACTCAGTAAATTGTTTATCATTTGTTGAAATAACTGTTTTTTTTATTACTTTTTCTTTTAGGGCTCAAAATATCAAATCATTTGAAGTGCTCTTCAGTTATGAAAAAGTAAAATGTTTTCACAAATTTGAAAATTTCCACGAATTTTGTTTTATAGGTTTATCGCGAATTTTGAGATATTCTCAGAAGATTCAAATCCCTTGTTATAAAAAACATGCTTGGCAACTGAACTTTTTCTCAGTTATTTTCAAATTGAAAGATATTTATGAGCCTACTCTGAAAGGTTTGTACAGAGTTTGTGGGTTGAATCCCTTGCAAATAACTAGTTTAAATTATATTCATAAGTATCTTATCTTGATTTAAAATGAAATGAGCCAAGCTAAGTTATTCCTAGCTTATATTAATAAATATTATTTTTTAATTACTTTTCAGATTAATGAATAAATTTTAATCTTAGACTCAAAAAAATGAAATTCAATTTTTCGTCAAATAATTAGGTGGTTTATAAATTGAATCAATGCCCTAGCAATGAGCAAGGAATATTTCCTTACTCATAAAGCATTATCAAAAGGCTTGAATAACCATGGCAAAATCTATTCTGTCATTTATTTCGAAAATAAATAGATTGGAACAGAAAGTAGTAGACAATGAAAGTGACCAAGCAACCTCTTGTGCATTACTGCCTTAACGAGTATTAAAGTCAATTAAGAAAAACAATTGAAAGGAAGGACTGGTTTTTCTCCACTAATGACTTGTCCGACAAAACTGAGTGCAAATCGAAAGAGAAAATCAAAATAAATGTCTCGTTCTGTGCGATCAGATTGGAAATTAAAGGCATGTCCTTTGAGTGGTTATCCACTCATTAAATTGGACATCAAGTTAATTTATGTTATTTATCAATTTGACGAGTAACAGCCTCATAGTTATTTTGACCATGATCATTCTAGTCGACATGAATGGATGAAAAAAGTTTAATTTTATTCTTACATTTATTTTGGGTATAAATATTTTTCTTTATTGTAGTCTCAAATAATTAACCAAGTTAAAATCAGTTTATTTATCTAGATTAATTAAAACTAGCTAATTTCTGAGTATTTAATTTTCAATCCTAATTATCGTAATTAAATTATTAAAAGTTGAGTAGCCAGGTTATGTCAAACCCACTTGAATTTTGAATGAACTCAATGCCTACCTAGAACTGTTTTCTATTAAAAACTTGAAAGTTGCAAGATGAAGCTCAAAAATTCCATAATTACATACAATGATCATAATTCTCATGACAGTAGAAATTAGTGAAATTTTGTCGATAGGTTTGAAATAATCTTTGTGTAAATGTTTTTTCTAGAGTTCGGCAAAAAATATTTTAAATTTTTTTTCTTATACAGAGAACACCACTTAATGTCAATATTATTAAAGATAACATCCTTTTCGAAGATAAAGTATTTCAATGACTTAAATCTTCTTAAATAAGTAAAAGAAAAACCTTTTACAGATTCTAATCCTCAAGATATCCAGCAAATATTTCTTAGGAATCTAATCTTCAAATGAATTACATTTTCCAAGAATTTATTGACGAAAGGCGTGTAAAGTATTTCTTATTAAGTTATTCAAGATAAATCTACTTTTCCTTCAGACATATCTACTATTTTATATCAACATTTGATATGTTCCAGATTGGATATATTCACATAAATTTCACCTATCATTGAAATTTATATGCATTTGCAAAGTCTATTTATATAATCAATTATTATGAAAAGATTTATCAAGAAACATTTTCAAGAACTTCATTGATGCAATGGATTCTTTTTGCAAATCAACACATATAATAGGATTAGTTAAATAAGCTATATATCGGTCCTCCAGGGAAAACAGTCTCCAGACTGATGGAGTCTAACTAATAAAGCCTTATTATTATTCATTAATTAAGACTTGAAGTTTCATCTTGTTCAAATAAACTCTATTTGAAAAGTGAGCTTATACTCAATGAGGATACAACTCAAATAAAAACCTTTTCAACACAAGATAACTGTATTTTAAGAAATGTTCTTAATCTCAGTAAAAATTAAGTCTTGCTAAGTTCAAATTTATCATTAGAATAGAGCATAGAGTCTTGATATTTCTTGATAAGATGAGACATTTTTTCAAACTAATTTCAAGTTATAAGCCAGCAAATATTAATCATCTCTGAGAAAATTCAGAAATCGTGTGAATGTTTTTTAATAAATACATTTCATTCGTAGAGAATATAAGAAAATACTGATTTGAATTACGATTTGATCACAAAATCCTTTTAACTCTCTCTCTCTCTCTCCCCTCCCTCCCTCCCTGGATAGTCTTATCTTCTGTACAAAAAACAGGAAGTTTGCAAACATTCACTCATTTTTCAAAATAAGATAAAACGAAAAACTTTCTAAAAATCTTTTACTGATTCCCTTATTCCGTGAAAAATAATAATATATTTGACTCTAATATCAGACAAAAATAGTTTCGTTGTATTGCAGCAAAAAATTGATCGAAATCTGGATTTCGGTACAAATATTTGTATTTTACCAACACTTCTATCAATCAGTGATGTTCAGTGGGTGGCAATGTGTGGGCAGATTAAAACCTTTCAATTAAAATTTATTCACAAACATAAGTTGAATACTTTGGTAATAATGAATTCAAAATGAAATTCTTTTCAATTCTCAGAAAATTCAATTTAAATAACAATTCAATTCAATTTAATGGTGAATTTAAAAATGAATTTGAAAATATTTGTGCAAGGCTGAATATTTTAAATTAAATGAGATTTCTATTTCTATAGAGCAAATGTGTGAAGATTTTATTTAAAGCTAGTAATTATGATGAAAAATAAAATTGCGTGATGTCTGCCCTATCCTGTAATGATGAGGGACTGAATTCTTGAGATACTTCTCGATTGTGTGATATAACAGTCTATAAACAACTGCTTTCAGAATATAAGATAATATTCGATATGAAATGACAAGAATGATGCTCAGGGTATAGACAAGAATTATAAAAAGTCACGTAAAGTGAAACTCAATAAACAAGAATAAATTCTTTGCACAAATAAACTCAAATTATCAAGGATAAACTGGTATTAGAATTTCAACATGACAAGATTACAAATGCAAAAGTAGTTTCCTTGCACACCTCTGAAACAACACATATTAACAAATTGTTCATTTTGTTTTTTTTTCAATCTTGATGATTGATTTTTATTACTCGTGGGAATTCATAAAAAGGGGAAAAATCAAACATTTTTCTTATTCTTTCCCTTTATTTTTCGAACAGAATTTTCTGATTCAACCCAAAAGAACAGCACATTTAAAGTCAAAATTCTTGATATTTCTTATCTTCAAAATTGCAAACTATTTCTGACAACATATTTATTATTCACTTTTAAGCCTCTATTTGTATATCTGTTTGAATGAACCAAAAAACTTATTTCACCATTAATTTTGTCACATATTCGGACAAAAATGAAGACACATTTAGTACGAATTCAATGTCTATATAACTGATCCCTTTATGGAAAGAAAAAGTCATATATGAAACGAAGACTCACTGGGAATAGGATTAAGGGATTCATTGATAATAATATATCAAATATAATATAAAAGGTTAAAAAAAAGTCATACTTTTTCTCATTTACTTCATTGAGACCTCGACTTAGATCTGATTCTATTATAAGCAGGGTCTTGACCATTTGAAACAGGGTCTCAAAAATAAACTTATCTTAACTTTTTATGAGAAATTGCACGTAAAGTATCTTAGTCAGAATATTTGATTAAAGAAAACAATAACACTAATGTTAATAGTTGAGAAACAAGTAATTTATGTTACAAGGTGAAAATTTGGGATAACAAACTTTGAACTTGAATTCAAAAATGTGTTATGATATATTCAAGTCTCTTTTTTGATCATGCTCAGTTTAACATTCTAAACGATACAAGAAAAAGCACCCAAAAGGCAATAATATGGACAATGATTATAAGTAAATATTTTTCAAATATCGAGTAAATTATTTTCAAAAACCATTAATAACTTTGAAAGAAACTTATTTTAAGAAATCGTATCAAAACCATATTTCAAGATTAAAATCAAATATTGACCAAGGCAATGTCTTTAAGTCAAAAGAGTGATCATCACTTGATTGATACTTTAGAAAATGCTGCAGGGTGCTTTGTTTAATGTACTCATACGTTCCTGATCTCAATTTTCAAATTGGCTTTGAGAGAAACCTTTCATCAAAAATTTTATCTAGTCAAATTGGATTATCGTCATCTGCACAAAGCTCTTCACAAAGCTCTTCAAACCCTGTCATAGTTGATCTTGTTAAATAATAGCTCAGTTTTCCCAAAATACAACCTAGGATGATAGCGGGTATAAAATCAAAATTAGCTTTGATGCGAAAACACAGAATAAATTGCAATCACTTATATAAGGTTCTCAATAACTGTCACGAAAATAGAAACCTTTAGTTTGTAAGGACAGGGAGGTTCGAGCACTCATACAATAAACCATTTCATCAAATTGAGTGTTTGATTGACATTAAAAGCAATAAAAATTAATATAAGACTCAATAGTATTACACAATAATAGTGAGGACTCTGAGTGACATTCACTCCAATTAATCCAAAATAAATCATTTCTTAAGATCCAAAATTGCAATTAAGGGTTATTTGATATTTCATTCGACAATTACCTTCTTATTTTTGAAGCAGAGCTCAGAATCAATAAAGTTTTGATTAGTTGATTAGTACTAGATAACTTATCTTAACTTACATTTGCTGATATCACTTGAATCATGTAAATCATTCAAAAAATGTTTAGGTAGTGATCGTTAAGAAAGATGCGATTAATTGCATAATATTTTTAACTCAATTTCGGGAAAGCCTTAAATATTTGTAAAACTTGAGTATAAGTTTCTAGGATTTCAATATAGAGTCACTTTTTGATTAGAAGAAAGCTCCATCAAACCTGAGTTTTCCAAAAGGTTGAAACCCCCTAATACTTACAGACTACATTTACTTTAGTATTAGCTCTAGCACTAGGTATGTTGAGGTTTTGACCGACTATCCTGGACACCCCCTTCCCAAATATTTTCCGGGAGACACCTCAGTCAAATCGAGATCCTTGTGCATCCCTGCAATCAAACAGATCTGGTCACTCAAATTAAATTCATATTCAACAGACACTATATAAATTATAATTGATCAAGCACCAAAATTAAAAGATTCAGATACTCTCAGAATATCATTAAATTTATTTGCACAAGATTATAACGATATAATCGAGAAAACATGATATAATTCATGAAATAATCTTGTTCATTAAAAGGAGTCTATAAAAAATAATGAAATTATTATTTCAAAGCAAATGAATAATTATTCGACACTTTATTCTATTGAGATAAGCAAGATGCATGGCTCATGAAATTTTGCTCTATTCAAGCATCTATCTCAAATGTCATCTCATCTTGGCCTTAAACTCAAAATTTAAATTATCATTCATTAATGTGTTCGGTAATGCAATTTATACTTTGATTGATTGAATAATTTAATTAAAATGAGAGAAAAACAAAAAATACAATCTCGTAATGCAATGGCGTAATGGATAGCAATTAGTTTTGACGGCTTTCCCACTGATTATGTATGAAAACAATTAATTATATATTCATCGTTAAAATTATCTAAAATTAGCGCATATTTTGACATTTCATTAATAGAAACGTCACTTTTCATTAGGAATTTTTAAAGGATTTCACTGTAATAATCAGAATTTACTATTTGCTAGAAAAATTAAACTAGCCAATTCAATTGAAAAGAACTTCAACTATTTGGCAAGAATACTCATTGAACTTTTGAATGCATTATTCACTATAAAATATCGCGAGTCATGTTTGAAAGAAATTACCATTTTTAAAAAACTCAACCTTTCTTCAAACATTCATATTCTGTGCGCTTATCAAATGAAAATCATTAAATGATTCTACAAGAATCGATAATTTACCCGACAACTTATTGAGCAGAATAATTAATGAAAATGCAATCTCTCTCTCTCTCTCTCTCTCTCTCTCTCTCTCTCTCTCTCTCTCTCTCT
>JAQFXL010001261.1:0-12979 GCA_034693445.1 Edwardzetes edwardsi | reverse complement strand
AAAAACCCATTTGAGTCGAGGCCAAAGTTTTTAATTATTTGTATGGCCTCGGGTTCTAATGCATAGCATTTAAGCGGTGTTAATAGTTAAACAAATTTCAATCATTGACCAGTTCGTCCCTTAAAGGCCTAGTCTTCCCACAAGGAAAACTACATCTTTGACTTTCAAGCTCTTAGACTCCGGTCTTATGAAGAGCCGAAAGTTTGTATTACTAACGAAAACCTTTAAGTCTTGCAATGTATGGAGTCTGAAGGGGCCACACCTAATATAATGTGTTTTGTGCCATCAATTTTGTTCTGTCAGTGCTCTGATTGTTCCCTAATATAACTCACCCCTCGCCTTCCCTCGCCTTCAATGAGTGAATTGTTTGCTGAATGTATCTTCTCTTTTGGCGATTGTTTGACTCAATCCTAAAGATTGAGAAAACAAATAAATAAATTGAAATATTCAGAGACGTAATCAAAATGAAAAAGATTCAGACTTTTTGGCTGATAATTGATTTGATTTTAAATTTATATCATTGAGAATAATGTGGAGCCAATAGTTTGGGTTTGGATTTTGTCAGTTCCGAACCGAACGAATGGTTAGTGGTTTGGAGTGAGCGGTGAAGCCTTAATTGTACTCAAGATTTATATCATTGTAATTATATAGGAGAGCATCAGAGATAAAGAGTCATAAATATAGACTTTTTTGGCTGTGAAACTGACATTAATGTCACAAAATCAGGCCTTAATAACGTCTACCTGTCTGTCAATCTTCTGTTTGAGAGCTCCAACCGAAAGATGAAAAACTGCTTCAAACGATGTAAACAGTGCTTTACATCAGTTATGAGCGAAAATGTTTTCTCAGTTGTGTTTTCTCGTTGCAAATGTAAGACTAAAACTGGCCCACAATTACCATGGTCTCTATTCTGTTGGATAACGCATAACAGAAGCGTGTTTTCGGCAAACCTGCAAATACAACAATTATTCTTATTTTGTTTGAATTTTCCATTTGATTCACTATATATTGCGTGCAAACAACTGTTCATTTCGTGATAGTCTTCATAATCTCAACCAATGTCTGTTGTTTTTTCGACGAACATTTCATAGACATCCCTCTTATCAACACTTGTCTGCGAACGGCCAGACCAGCAATGATTGCGTGCTTTTACATAAAACCTTATTTGTATACTTATCTCCTGAGTGCTTATCAAATAATGTTTATAATTTGGGAAACAGTGGGGAGTTTTGTGACCATAATTAGATTATTTACAAAATCCCGATAAATGTAATCGCATTAAATCCTTACTAATTCTCTCTTAAGATTCCGCTCTTTTGATTAAATAAATAAATAAACAGAGAATTAAATGAAAATTTATCTAGCTTAATTTACTACGAAAAAACTTTAATCGATTTCTTTTCAGAGTTTAAGAGTTTCAGAGAATTTTGAATGAATTTGAAAACAATTTTAAAATCAAAACATTGGAATAATTTGAGTTTAAAATTATTCTGTTCTGACATTTTGAGCTCAGAATTTGATGATTGCTTTATTACATTGCAAAAGATGTTCTATTGGACCGCAATTTATCTGACAAAAACTTGTTATGATTTTTGAAGAAACTTTGATCAAATGAATTCTTGGAACTTCTAGAATGTTGAGTCGCGTGAACACAACCTGTCGTTCAATTAAATACAAAAATTAGTGAATAAAAGTCGATTCAAACAAATTGATTGAACCATTCATTTGTAAGAATCGGACATTAGTTTTGTTTGTATAATAAGATGGAGTCTATTATATATATTCTTGTGTTACAACACTTGTCTGTCAGATATGAAGAAAATATTGTTCAAAGAAGTGGATTCACTCATTCACTCGTGCAGTCTATTCAAAGGAGACCTGAAGTCTAAATCAGTCAAAACATTATAAGAATAACTGAACGGCTGTTCAGTCGTTGAAAACCTATGAATGAATATAAGTATTGCAAACATCAATGTAGAAAATAGACAATCATTTGATATTAATTTTTTTTATTTCGGGTCAACAACAGAAGCGTGTGATGTCTGTGCAGTACAACACACCTGCGAACACATCCATTATTTTATTTTTAATTTTTATTTTCCGATATTTTTTTGAATGCGTGCGAAAAAAGTAATGTTTTCGTGATATTCGTCTTAATGTTAACCAAAGAGGCACTGGTAGGCAATGAAAGAGAGTGTAAGCAATGGTGAGAGAGAGAGAGAGAGAGAGAGAGAGAGAGAGAGAGAGAGAGAGAGAGTAAGAGAGTGGTCGACACCACAAAAGCAAATTTAAATTTTGCTGTCAATTAAAGATGTTATTCGGCTCTTCATAATTGAAGTAAATGGCATTTTGTTGAGGCCATGCACCAGTCATATAGCAGTCATTTGGCAGTCATATCGCAGTCATTCTCATACCTATCCGTATGTCTCGTGCTATTGAAGTGCGGCACTCATAAAGCAGTCCAATTTGGTTCTACTACTTCAGGCCTGTCAAAAACAGGCTTAACTTTGCGATTCCTGCCATACAAGTCCCACAACAATGAGTTAGCTCTGACTGAAACATCGCTGCCAAAGACTCTCCATTCTGTGCGCTCTCTTCAGTCTAACCTTAAATGAATGACTTGTCTCTCGATTTTATTAGAAAAAAAGAAAAACTAAAAAAGTGAGGCAAACAGAAAAGGCAGAGACAGGCAGAGGGAGCGGGTGAGGCACTAACTTGCGATAGAAATTAGTTAATCGTTAAGAAATAAGAAAAGTTGATTAGTATTTTGCCCTTGATGTTGATCTTGATCTTTCCCTTAAAAATTGGATTCGCTTTAAGAGATGAAGCAAAAAATGAGCGCTTCGTCAGTGTCTGAATGTTTGACTGGTGTTCCCCTATTGTGTCAGCTCTCACAGCGAGACACGCATGCATTGCTGAAGGATGTACGGGGCGTTTTGGGGCTGGTTTGGAGGCTGAACCTGCCGTTTGTGTGAATGATCAAATGTAAAGAAGGGATGGACTGGTTGTGAATATATCGTCTCGAGTTTTGTTTCGCCACGCGTTTACTGCTGTTCAGTGTTTACAGGGCTCATGAGCTCAGGGCTCGCGATCAGGTTTCATAACTTAGTTTGAGTTTGAAAGTCGCCAGTACCATTTTCATCATAGTATATATCTCAACATTGACCTGTGCACTTCGGAGCCGCCCCTGTTGGGCGAGGACACCAATTTCGTTATGACCAGTTCTCTCCTACAAATGGTATGTTTATCACCACTTTTATATTCATCTGATGTTTTATCAACTGTTTTATGGTCTCTAATAATCGTAACAATTATTTCACAATTTATTATTCAAAAAAAAAGTTAATATTACTCTTCTTTTTTGGAAATTTTTCCCAAAATATCTGTCAAAATAATTTTCTAAGTATTGAAAGTACTTTGGATATGAATATCAATTTGAAACAAATTCATATTTTTACAAGTTTAACCAAGTGTATTTCAATTTTAACTTCAATGAATTAATTCCTTTGAATTCAAACAGTTCCAAGAGTGTTATGATTTTTGTATCGGCTTTTTTATAAATAATCTGAACAATCAAATAACAACAAAATATTATCTCATTTTAGCGGTAAATATGTTTCAAAATTAAATTATTTTTTCTTTGAATTTGTGTTTTATTACAATTATATTAAGAATTCAATCGATTTATCGAAGAGTTAGACGAAAATTATTGAAATGTCGTTAAATAAGAGACTCATTAACATTGAATAATAATATTAATGATTACTGTAATTAAAATCAAATTAAACTCAACGGTGAGAAAAATTATGGTCTCAGACATGAAATTATTTTTAAGACGAAAATTAAATAATTTATTTTAAATTTCATTATTAAAGTATATAATTGAAATATACGAACATTAATCTAGTCAATCAAATATATCACTTATTAGACCAACAGAATCAGATTTGAATTTAATCTGACCAAGATTACCTTCTTATGTGACCGCAATGAATGAGCAAAACAATTAACAAATTGTACCCAAATTTATTGAAAATGTGCTCATCTGAGAGGTGCATTATCTATCACATTTCATTCTGAAGCCTATCTGATTTTGAGCACCTTAATCATTTGGAGTTCATTGAATACCTCATTGATTTTTATTTGAAATTTAATTACATTTCATTCAAACAATAAATAAATTAATATTTTAAAATTTGTTTGATTAGAATTTAAATAAAATTGAAATGAGTTTGGTTTAAATTAAATCATTTCATCTATTTTTTTAATCAAAATTATGTTGATTTCGATTTGAAAACGCAATTTATAATTGAATTCAAACAAACATTTATCGTTCCCTTTGATTAAACTAAGAATCAATTAAATAAATTGTTTTAATGACTGTTTCATGAATTTCTAATTGATTAGACTTGCAAACAGATAATTGAATGAACCTTTTTTCAAAAGCAGAAATAGATTTATAAAGAATTTCAAAATGATTTGAGAGAAGTTTTTTTCAAAAATGCTTTATTGAATTGAAGTATAGTAGAATAAGTATTGGCAAGTATTGTGAATCGTGTTCAATTTTAAATTCCAAATCGTTTAAAGCCGGCTTTCGATTACCATAATTACAATTTTTATGAGTTTTGAAATCATTGTCAATACTTAAGGCTCTACTTCTTCAGCGATGGTTCTGATTAAAGCAGTAAAGAAGCCATAAGTAAACAATGGTTAGACTCATAAATGCAAGAATAGTTTGGCCGAACTGTTCATAGAGTGAAGAGACTTATTTGATGCACAAAATTAACGAAAATTACTTTTTATTATTTTTTGTGTTTTTCACTCAAAAGTGAATTCTTTGGAAAATATGAAAAATAGATGAATAGAATGAAAAGCAAACAGAATGTTGTAATAGTAGTCCCAAGTGTTTGTCGGGTGCTGTGAGAAGTGTCGAAGAGAAACCTTATCCTCTATATATGGTAATGATTTCATCACTACCTTAGCGTTTGTCAAAACATCCTTTAGTCGAATTACAAATAGGGTCCTTCACATCAACCATATTTATAAGAACTAGTCGGTGCTCTGCGATGCCTGTCATAGAGAGGCAGTGCTGGTAAGCTCAATGGCAAACATTGCATTAGTATAGCATAACAAAAGTGAAGGGCTCTCAATGGAAATAAGATATGAGATCAGAGACAAGTAATTCGACACCAAATGGTTTGATTTGCTATTCATTGTAATAATAGTCTAATATTTTTGTGTAATTTGTTGTATTCTTTAGAATAAGCCGACAATAAATGCAATTCACGTCTCGATTAATAGCTAATCAAAATTGTTTAATAATTTGATAATTTACCGATAATTCAATAATTCAGCGACACTTGAGTTCACATGCATTGCATACATTTCACTGGAATTCAAGTCAAATGTTGTATACGAATTACACATGGGATGAGTGTTTCCCTAGAAATTGAGGGCTCGCTCATAGAAAGGCCTGTCTTTACGGCCCAATGCTTCCCTACAGGCCGCGCACAGCCGTCTCATCCATCCTGAGACCAACAAGCCTTAGATTGGAGTCATCAGTGCCAACATATTAGCCGTATGTCTGAAGTACTTATGAATCGCATGCTTGCAGTCAATACCAGAGTTATGTAGTCTAAGGCCTTCTGACAACAGTTCCAAAACAGCTGCCAAGAAGTTTGGTTCATAACTTTGAATTCTTGAGTTAATCAAAACAGTGTTTACTTTTGTCTCAATATATTTTAACTTAGTTTTTGTCGAAAAATGAAATTCAAATATTATTCAGAATTTTCTAAGTCTTTATTCAAAGCATTTGGTTTTAATGTGAAAATTCATGTAAACAATAGACGAATATTTTGCACTTCTATTGTCTGAGGCATGTATTGACCATTTTTGGAATTTAGTGACAAGCACATTCACACGAATTCACACGTAAAATAGTTTATAATAAAATGTATACAAGCATTGAATGCACTGGTCATTTCTGGTCGATTGAGGGGAACGGCTTTAGGTCTTTGATGAAACAAACTAACCATCGCTTTACTATTGATAGTAAAGACAAATCTTAAACCTATAGCCATAGCTTTAGTAGTATTGGCAACACATTTGTGTGCAGTGTTTGCCTTTATTATACCAAAACTAAAGTCAGTGAAAAGGTTTTTAGGGGATGAGAGCACGAAATGTGAGGGGATTCCGACTTCGAGGAATACATGTATTCTGTAGTGCCAATAGCTTGACGTGTGTGAAAAATGCTTGCCTTACATACTGGTGCTGTACACACATAGATCATTGTAGATCATGATGCTCTACGCCTTGACGGCTTCTTTGCCTGTGCTTAAGCAGTACTTTCCACCGCTTATATGTTCTTTCCATTGCTTTCCATTGCTTTCCTTTGCTCTTTCTCTACAATACAACACAATATATGGCTATATCTGCGCTCATAAGCATATATTTCGAGAGAGAGAGAGAGAGAGAGAGAGAGAGAGAGAGAGAGAGAGAGAGAGAGAGAGAGAGAGAGAGAGAGTTTAGCGAGGGCTTTCCTGTTATTCTCTCTCACTGTGTGTGTGTATGTGAGTGACTGTGATAGTAGAGGCCAACCGCTGTGCAATGGTTTTTGGTTGTAAAGTTGTGTCCAAAGCCGAAACGGGACATTCACTGCAGGAGACAGGCGTATGCTTACAAATAACACTAAACTACGGCTAAGCCATCGGCTAAAGGATAAAAAGAAATTATTGAATAGTGAATACGTGTTGGCACTGTTCGCACATTTATAGCACAGACCAAACATAAAGATCAATACATGAATGTATGAACTGTATTGAACACAACATAAAAGTTGAGATTTTCAGTTGTGCACCAATCTCTCAGTTCCTCACTCTCTTTATTCGGTTGTCCCGCAGAGTTGTGCATTTGAAAAGGTGAGGTGCTCTATGCATGTGCTCTATGCTCTCCGTTTAGCGATGCGGTGTTGTCGTACATATGTTTGGCCCCAAGGAGGCAATCACTGCTATCACCTTTGCTTGTATTTAATGGCAAAAGTAGTTGGTATTCATCAAACACTGGATGTGTCTATTGTGCAATGAATGCCAACTTTTGTCAATAGCCACCAGTTCTGGTCGTTTTGATCCTTTGGTCGCTACTGTTGTTAACCATTGAAATCAAATTCAAACTAAAGTGCATTACTTTTTACGACTTTAGCTTTTATTGTCAATTATTCCACTATTTTTGAGATTTCGTGTCAAAACTTTTCGTGTTTTCACTTTTAATGCTATTATTTATCAAATATTAATCAAATCATTTGTTTTACACAAAAAAACAAAACATTTTCACATTTCTTCCGATTCTCAGCAAATGATACGTTTCTTTAACTCATTTTCTTAATAATTTGTGACAAGTGTTTGAACCGCCCGTTCATTATTGTCCTTTGGACGGTCCGAAAAGGATCAGCATATTGTAAATAATAAGGATAGTCCACTTCAAAGGATCGCTTAGAAACTAATATATTCACTCAAAGTTGTGAACGACCTTCACTTTGACAGATGGCTTACGGGTTAGAGTTAATTGCATTCACTTCTTGACATTGGTTTTGACTTTCGACCAAATATTTAGATTTAAACAAATGACTAAATTTTTAAACAATTGTTTTCCACATTCTTTTAATCATTTTTCAAATAATAGCATTGATTTCATCTTTGAATTTCAAACGATTCGTTTCTTAACCTCTTCTTAGTTTTGAAATATGTGAGCAAACAATAGAAAAAATCATTTGAAGGAGAATAGCCAAGATTATTCTTAATCTTTGAATTGTCTTGAATTTAAATGAGTTTGGATTTAAGAGAATTCCTGTTTAGTAAAGTCGGTTAACCGTCAATAATATTTGATTTAACTCAGTCTGAGTTAGGCCTAAGGCGTAGAAACAATAGGTTAAGTGAATAAGTGTGAGTCCAATTGGTAACTGATTCCGGGGCCGATAAATCTCATAATCCTCTGTGCGGTCATTTGAGTGCAAACAGTGGTATTTCATTGGACTTCTTGAATGGCTTTTAAGTGACAGCCGTCGGTGTGAACACTGATGTAGAGTATCAGTGCTTAGATCTGAGATTATAAGTTGGATCGACTCAACACTCGTATCGATTGCAGTGCTTTTCTTTCGACAACAATACTATCACTGCCATCACTGGTATGTCATGCATAGCACAGTCAGGCCCTGTCAAGCCCTCGTCTTTTTTTTTTTGCATCCATTGATCTCTTTTTGGCATTCAAAAGCAAAGAGGCGGTTATGGGTGTTGTCGTTGCGGCTGTCCATATAAAGAGGATGGACTGGGCTGTACTCCAGTCGCTTCTGTTGTATAATTTCAGATCGAATAACATATTATATGAAAAATTATGAATAATGTTATAAAATCCTAACTTTATTTTACCTACTTTACCTCTTTACCTTGGTCAAATTTGAATATTTCATAGTGAATCACTTCTTGAAATATTGACATATTTCTAAAATTTTACTTGATTATATTGCTTTTATATTAAAATATTGAATTTTCTTTTTCAAGATTTCATTCATGATAATTTGTAATGAAATTGTATACATAGTAAAGTTTGCTAGAACATCTCTCTGATTAAATGACTGAATGTAATGAACATTTTTTATCCTGAAATTCAGTACTTTACTAGAGAAAGGGTTATATTGGGAAAACCCCATGCTCATCAGACACAACAATAAGCGAATTTTGTACCATGCTCGTTTTGAATAACAGAATGATAACTCTTTTTTGGATTATTGATTCTGTTATTTGTTTCGCATATTTTGTGTCTAACGTTGACTTTAATTATAAATATTTAAATACAATATATTTATAATGAGAGACAACACGAGAAGACCCCACAAGAAGTGGGTTTTTAATTTTTGTGTAAAAACCCTCTCATTTTGATATATGAAGAAACGTGTCATCCCTTAAGGGCTTAAATAATTATGACATCGAATCCATCGTAAATTTCACACCAAATTATATTTCACAACAAATTCTGTCGATATTTTATTTGCTTTCACTGTTTTCCTCACAATTTTTTCAAAAGCTTTAAAATGACTGAATTCTCACTATCTTTAAAATGAGATAAAAAAGAAAATTAATACCCTTTCTATTTTTGTAACATGCATGATTTAATATTTCAACATTGAAATCTTGGTTTACTTAGACTATTAAATAATTGTTGCAATGATTTAATGATTTGAATCGAGATTTAGAAAAATTCAATTAAGTTTTATCTGATTTTATGTATTTTACAAACACTTAGTAATAGTAATGAAATTTTGTTTTTACATAACTTTTATATATGATATCAATCATTGAGAGCGAAGTTATTCCTTATGTTTGAGTTTAAGTGAAAGTAACGATAAATTTATGTTAAAAAGACTATGAAATCGGTTTAAATGAGTCAAAGTTATTAAAGTCATGTTTTGGTGAAATTTATAAAATGATTTTAAAAACAAGAAAAATTGGGAAAAGTGAGGATTTTGGTGCTATTTCTTTGTTTAGTAGCTCTGATTGCACTCCACCCGAAAACTTGATCTCATTCGGGGTGTGGTAGCGATGGCTAAAAGCACAGGAGAGCAACAAACAGTTGTTGGAAAAAATCTCCGCCCAAACTCTGAACTGCAAAAGTGAAAGCCTAATGACTACTACTATACGATGCATGTATTGCGATGCTTTGCGTGAGGGGACAGACTGATTAAATTGTTCATTAGATCAATATATACCAGTTCGCTATGAGTTTTAATGCAGTTGTGTTGCCACACATTATTACAATGATTTGACGATAGGTTTCACGTCTGCAAACATTGTCTGTGCGTCCAATCATTTGGACGGCAATAATATCTACTACTTTGACACGCATTTGATTAGTGCCACAAATGAGAGACACTTTCCTACATATAATACACAAACCATTTCTTAAACGTAATCCTGACTCTCATTAATTGGATTTGTCGGTCCCTTTAGGAACATCCGCGACTCGGCGGCAATCCTTTAGCAATGTTGACCGCGCAATGTAACAAATTGGCCAGTAAAACTCCCCCGCCTTTAGCTGATGCTGCTGTAGGCAAAGGGTTTCATCCTTGGAAAAAGGGCACAACTGGTGGTGCGTTAGGTACCTCAGGCTCTCCACCAAATTCGTCAGCGCCAACGTCTACTCTACCTCAAAGAGTTCCTACAATAGCCAATAATACGAACACAACCAGTCTGACGAGTTATGCTCACCAGCGCCCGGTTGCCGTCACATCCAACTGTGGCACCACCTCATATGCGAGTGACAACCTCTTCTATCCGGGCACCACTGTTACGTCATGTTCGGAAAGTGGTCAGACAGGCTTCTTGGGCAAAATGCACAGCGAGTCCTCTCATTTGGGCTCAATGTATCCAAGAGTTGGTGTCAGTGCTCATCCTTATGAGAACTGGCCGTTTAATATGAATTCTGGTCACCCAACTATTAAACCAGAGGTCACATCAGTGAATACTCTTAACTCTTCTTCGTGGTGGGACGTTCACGCTGCACAAGCGGCCAGTGCTGCCGCGGCTGGTAGTTGGCTTCACGACATGTCGGGTGGCGGACCGGCACTGCACTCACAGTTGCAAACTAATTACGCCGGATCTGCCGATTACGGACTCGGCTCATCACTAGCGGCCGCTACAACCCCAGCACATCTGTTGTCTTCGGGCCAGCATTTACTGCAAGACACTTATAAGATGTTGCCATCAGCACAAAGTGTCGGTGCTTCACCGTTCGGTCTTTCTCAACCAGCTCTTCCTCAGGTGCCATCCCCGCGCTCCCAAAGGCGTTACACTGGTCGCGCAACTTGTGACTGTCCCAACTGTCAAGAGGCTGAGCGTTTAGGACCTGCCGGAGCACATCTTCGCAAAAAGAATATTCATAGCTGTCATATACCGGGTTGTGGTAAAGTTTATGGCAAAACATCACATTTGAAGGCACACTTGCGATGGCACACTGGGGAACGACCTTTTGTTTGCAACTGGCTATTCTGTGGTAAGCGCTTTACCCGTTCCGATGAACTACAAAGACATTTACGGACACATACGGGAGAAAAACGATTTGCGTGTCCCGTATGTAATAAACGGTTTATGCGTTCTGACCACCTGAGCAAACACGTGAAGACTCATAACGGTAATGGCACTGAAGGCAAAAAAGGGAGCAGTAGTGGCAGTTGTAGTGATTCCGAAAATAGCCAAAGCGAACCGTCGGTCAACTCAAACAACAATGGGCCGGCAGTCAATTCTCAGCCATTAGGACCGCCACCAACTTCCACAAATCACAATCAACACATCTCTGGACACGAACCTCAACAACACGACGGAAAGTAGGTTTATATGAATTTTATGTTTTTGTTATCTCATTTCAATTGAAAACTCAATTCTTTTCGCTCTAACAAATTTCAGTCAATTTATTAAATTTATTGTTTTCACATCAAATCCATAATTAATAACTGGTTTTTGATTAAAATCTTAATTTTTTGAAATTTATTTTTCCTTCAATTCTTCTAAAATCATATAATAATTGTTGTCTTTGTTTCACAGAATCGCCAAACTATGGACTTAAAGTCATCTTAGATTAGATCGCATTCACAGGACATCACAGGACATAATTCACCTCTCTCATCCATTAAAATAACTTTCGGATAATACTCGACAAACATTGAATGTCTCAAAAAGTGAGATCAGATGTAAATTCTTGTACTCATTGACCGAATATTCGGCTTCAAAGCCATTGTCTATCAAACGTTTGTTTGTGTTATTTAAAGCAAAATTTGTTTTAAAAATTATCACCAGATCTGTAAATATGTCTTTTGTCGCAATAATTTCTATTAATTATTATTAACTATCCGTCGCTTTGTATTTGTGGCCAAACAGACAAATATTCAATTTGTTTGCTATTAAGGGTCTAAATATGTATTATATTCGCTTCAAAATATAATAATATTGAATTAAAAATCAATTTGAATAACGAATCGTCTGTTTATTTAATTTTATACAAACTTGAAGGGTGATTTTAATGAAAAGTTGATTCTAATGAAAGGCCAACATTAGATATGAGGTATGAGGCAGCACATTTATAATCAATATTGAATCCACTTTGCTTTCTCGAAAAATGATTGCAAATAAAACAATACATCTATTTTTTGCGAACCCATCATAATGTCAGTGAAATAGCGATTAGATTTTTATTTTATTTTGATTTTGTTTAAGATTCAGATCCAGAGTCATATGTCATCAGGAGGTGATAAAAGTCAATATGGATCCGATTATCTTGAGGTAAACCATGAAAGGCACATCATAATTTGTAATAATGTAATATGGAAAATTACAAAAATATAGAAAACTTAAAATTTTAAGTATATTAAAATTATCTAGCATAAATCTTTGATTTGGAGGAAATCAATCAAGCAAAAATGATTTTTATATGGATTGAAATGAACTGAATTTGTCGATAAATGGTACTGGATGATTATTATGATGATAATTCATTAGATACAATGCATTTGTTATTTGCAAAATTGAATTTAACTAAAGCGTAACGCTTATAACACTAAGAAAATCGCTTACTTATACACGAATTTGCTTACAACCGAGGAATTTAGCATTATAAATTAATAATTTATAATCAATGCTTGACCCGCCAAAAAATGCGTTGCTAAGAATAAAACAAGTTATTTAAAATAAAGAGTAAAATTCCATTTTAAATAGTTTTATTATATCTCAGTTTAATTGATTGATGAATAGAAAAAGTCTTATTTCAAAAGTAAAAAATAGTAAAGCTTTGTCTTTAATTTAAACTCAAAAGTTTTCCATATTTTCCTTTTGAAATCGAAAATGAAAATCTTGTTTTTAACAATTTATTGATCATTGAGAGCACATTTCAAAATATGTAGTTTATGTGGAACTATATACGCCTTTCATGAATTACTCGC